>JAVCKZ010037337.1:0-19232 GCA_034780755.1 Lepetodrilus elevatus | reverse complement strand
CCCTGCTGAAGGCGACTTAAGTTGCCCGATCACATGCAGAAATAGAACACTTTGATTTTATTCAGCAGGGAGAAGGTCAATCAATCATCATCATATTCTCTTTTTTTTTGGTGTGGAAAATTAGTAATTTTTATACCCAACTTTTCTTGTAGCTGATACTTGTATACGTTTACCATTATGTCCCAGAGCGTGTTTGTTTATGTGTTGTTGATGTAGTCATACATAGCTATCTTATCTGTGATCATGGTAATTGTTTGTTGGTATGTGAGGCATGTTAGGCAGCAATAGAAACTAACTTTAAAACTTACTAGCCTGAATAGGTACAAATAACAAATATTATGAATTTCTACTAGCCCTTTTACGATACCTTTAGCATTGGAAGAAATGTCCCAGTGGGCTAGTGTTAATTTCGATCCCTGTTAGACATATTAATATAAATGTTTTATAGTTAAATATATTGTGTGACAAGATTGAATGAAATTGTCATCTATGTTTGTAACACTTGTATAATTGTCCACAGTAATAAATAGTAACAACTTTCAAATTTTCCAATTTTATATTTTTATAAACATGACAAATATTTTCATCACTATGATGGCTACCAAGTACGTAACTATGGTAACCTGGTAACCATGGAGCAAGATTGCACACCATGTAGGTGTAGTCCAAACAATAATGTCCAGCGGTCTCGTACATATCCCCAGAACTAGTAGAAATTAAAGATTTCTCAGGCCCTACAGTCCTCATTGCTACCTGTCTAAAGTCGGCCAACATATTTTTTTCCCAGGCACATAAACAAAGCCCACATTGCAAAAGCAGACGCGATCTTCAGATCATGTGACATAAGTATCATACCTGTGACAATCGGGTATGGGGATGTTCTCAAAAGTCGTCGTTCAGATTTTTGTTTAGCCTTTGAATTATTTAATATTCTGTGACTGATTAATTGCTAAAATGTTTTAAATTTTGTTTTTGAGACTTTTGTTCTGATTGGCTTGAAGATTGTGAAAGAATTGCTTTTGGACAGGGGTAAAGAAGACTTTTTATTTTGATATGACCCCCACGTGTCACTTCGGAGTGTTTTGACACAGGAACTGACATCCCATCCTTCCTAAAAGATTAACAGCTTTTATTCTCATGCAAGGTTTGGGAGGACGTAATATTCGAGAGCCTTCTTAATCATATTAATGGGGTGAATAAATGTAAATGTCTTTTGTTGAATTTCAAATTTCATTTAAACATGTCTACAGTGCACTAAACATGTAATATTCCAAATGGATGATTCAGGAAACCATCTTGATTACAATTTATTGTAAATTTCTTTTTGGTTCAACTTTACAACAGTGATATTCAAATCACAGTAGTACATCTGACTTTAACCAACAGCATCTTCATACATTTAAGTAAACACAATGAAGTTATTTTTATACAAGTACCTGCTTATTATTTGTAGGTTTGTATGTAGTACTTTAATAATCGACTGGCTATATAGTATTGGTGACCATTGTGAGTCTTAGGTGACTCACATATCTGTTATTCTTTCAGTCCATTTCTAATGACACCTCTCACCGTGCTTGCAGTCGGTTGTAAGTACTCTGACACACTAATAACAGGCATCATGATGAATATTCATGGATCATTAAAGCTGAAATTATGGTTATAAGTTGTACAGGGCAAGACGGTAGATCATGTTTTCCATAGACCACAAATACACTGGATATCAACGTGTCAGAAATAGAAGTGTTCATGATGTACATTTCAGGACGGACAGTGGCCATAGCTACGTGACTGTCCGTTATATGTCTAGTGAAGCGTGAAGCTGCAACTAGTTAAAGCAACACTGTCTTACAGTTTCGAACATTCTTGTCCAAATTTAAAGGTCAGCTGGTAATTATTTTTTTGGACGGGGAAAGTCTCATTTCAGATCAGAAATGTGTTGTTGGCTGTACTCAATTTGACACAAAGTGGATTCGTTGGTGATAATGTTTATATACAAGAACTTTAACTATGTGAATGTTAGGTAAATATTGTGTAAGTAAACAATAATGTAATTCAACATTATAGTACTGTTTCTCTGTGAGCAGGGAAAACAATTCATTGAGCCAAAACTGTTTGTTTTACAATATTGACTCGTCAGGTTTAATATGGTAATGGCTTTATATGTACCGGTGTTTATAAGGAAATTACGTATAACCATGGTAACCTCGACTTGAAGCTAAGTTTTCATTTATATTGTATGTATCTTTAGTAGACCTTACATTCCCATTTTCTTTGCAGTATACATGTAAGTAATGTTGGTAATTATTTGTGTGTTTGTTTTTGCGACCGTTCTGGCGATGGTGAAGTATGCAGTAAACTCAAATCTTTGGGGTTGGAACTTAACTTTAAAACATACTTGCCCGAATAATTATATAAATAACAAAACACGAAATTTCTACTCGCCCGTAGGATACCTTTAACATTACGAGAAATGGATCGGGCTGCCGGGCGAGTGGGAACTTCTAACCCTGGTGTGTGTGTGTGTTTTAACCTTCTCCCTGCTGAATACAATCAAAGTGTTCTATTTCTCAATGTGATCGGGCAAGTTAACTCGCCTTCAGCAGGGATAGAGTTAAATGCTTTGACAGTCACCTTCCAGCTTAGCTGATTTTGACCAGCCGTTGCTGTATACTTCCCTTTAATTCTGAATGCCAAGCAGGGGGACAACAACTCCCATCTTTTAGCATCTTTTGGTATGATGCGGACAGGGTTTGACCCATTGACATTCCGCACTCTGGGCTGACGCTCTAAGCGGTTAACACTACACAGTCGGTGTGTGGCAATGTTTCCAATAGTTGCTTTACGAAGAAACATAAGCATTCGAGACTGAGGTAGCTCACAGAGGACTAGTGGATCTGTGTAGCAGAGTACCTTACCAGTAATAATATGATTAATTAATTATCATAATGGCCAGATTTCCAATATAAAGTCTCTATGAAGACTTTAGACTTTAGGTTGGGGTGGTTCATGTGACCTTCAAGTGAGCTTACTATAATAATATGATTAATTAATTAATTATCATAATGGCCAGATTTCCAATAGTCTAGAACGAATATCTTAGCACTTGAGGCTGGGTTGGTTCATGGACTAGATGACCTGCAAGGGAGATTACTCTAATAATATGATTAATTATTTACCTTCTGTGTTTCATCGCATGAGGGAAATATTACTGCAACGACTTAACCTTCTCCTTGCTAAATAAAATCAAAGTGTTCTATTTATGCATGTGATCGGGCAAGTTAACTCGCCTTCAGCAGGGAGAGGGTTAAAGCAATACATCAATCAATAAGCCATGCTGGATTAGACACAGTCACTGTTCTTGTGGGCATATCCAGTTGCTTCCAACATGGAGAGGGTTAAAGAAAGATGGATCATTATATATCAATAATCACGTAATTTTATGATATTTTCGTACATTGCTATGTTCTCTTCCCCCACAGGAGCTGTGGTTCAGGTGCAAAGGCTGAGGCCGAAACCAGTAAGTGAAATTACACAGCTTTTGCAAATAACGCTCCTCCATAATCAGTAGTACCATAATTCCCTAATAATTCAAACCCTCTAATAGTTCGAACACCTAAATTATCCGCCCAAAATATTTTATCTATCATAAAAATACGAACATGACCAATATGTTCAAATCATATTTCTAATCTGAACACGATCAGTTTTCAAAAATATATTTATTTTCTTTTTAAGAATCCTTCATTTATTTACTGTTTCAATTAAAAATATGTTTTGCACTTTAATTTGGTTGTCCCTAATTATATGAACATCATTTTCAATTTTCGTATTTTTCTATTAATTTGAACAGCTACAAATTTAATTATTTTCTCCTGTTTGAATTATTATGGGAATTATTAGGGGTGTCATGATTCACAGATGCATCGGTGCATCGCGATTTTACCTTTTATATTGTGATATGCGATTCTGTCTTTGTGAATCGATTTATAATTTTAATGTGAATCGATTTTTAAATACATCTTCAGATCAATTTGTTTTAATAATATTCCTGATTCCTTATTGAGTTTAAAGTTAGATTTCAGTATTTTTCACAAGGATTTTAAGTGTATCGTATGGTGAGCCTAGTATCGTGTCACCCCTAGTAATTATGGTAATAAAATAATCAAATGTCACAGATCTGATCTGGCACACACACATTATTACCTGAACCAAACAGTAAATCAATTTTTAATATTTCCAGCCAGTAGTAACATATGAAAGTCTCATTAAATCAGATATTGAGCACATGCTTTCGAGCGTGGCTTTGGTATAATATAAATGTGCACAATATTAAAATTATCATCGATAGAAAGTCGGCTCTGACATTGTGTCAATTATCTGGCTAGGGTAACCAGTGAATTTTTATTCATGAGTCAGATGTGTGGCATATGGTAGTCAGAGAAAATTGCCGACTCAGCGGTTTGAATCAGGAAAGTACAAGAGCTCGCAGGAAAAGTCTATATAGGTCTGAGGACTTTTCCCAATGGCGAGTGTTTACTTTCCTGATTCAAACAGAGGAGGAGGTTAATATCCTACGTATAAACCGACACATCAAGCGTTAGGTTATTAATTTACATTTTAATTCCATTTGTTACACACAGTATGTAACAAATGCCAACTGACAGTGTTTAAAATCGATCTATGAGCTTGCGAAATTAATTTTCATGTTAAACCATTATGCATGTTATAATGCAGTGTTCGAAATTAAGAAAATAATAAGGGGGTCATTCTCCATGGACCCAATGTTATGGTGGTCAAATCTGTAATTTTCAGGATCTCACACATAGATACCTTTAACATTGCAGATTTTCAAATGAACCCCCCCAAGACCCCCTTTAAATTCGAACACTGAAATGAAATCTAGTTTTACTTTTGAGGTGAATCAAATTTAAAAGTTTAAATTGATAGCTTTAGTGTTGTGTGTTTTCAGCGGGCCCAAGCGTACAATACAAAGCACACAAAAGGTTTGGCGATCGGCGCGAGAAAGTCATCAGTGCGAGGACGTACTTTTATAAAGACGAAGCTCACTGTGACGAGAATTTAAAAATATTCCTGAATTGTATCGATGCCGTCTCAGGTAATGCATTGCATTTCTCACACACACATATGGGAGATAACTCTGTCAGATATATATGATTAATACTATAATCCCCACTCTACTCCATTTCAATCATGTCATTTTATTATTATATCCATTATTAACAATATTTTATTATATGATAATTAATTTATTATATGTTTATGGGTAATCTTCACAATATTTAATATATAAAACAGGATCCATTATGAACAAATTGTTGCGCACTGACAGTATTACGGTAGTTGTTTACTTTGATGTGGACATTTACCTGTTGCAGACGCCACAGAGAAATCAGGTCTAGCGGCCATTAAACTGACGGCACTCGGACGACCACAACTGTTGGTAAGGGAATCATATTAATTGTCATCTCACTAGGACAAGCTTGTTTCTGCACAAACAATTACTGTAAATCATGAAATTAACGCGAGCAGAATATTAATGCGAAAAATGCGACCACCATATTGTCGCATTTAATTGCTGTGCATTAACGGTAAGACTGGTGAACAAATATGAATGGAGACATGGCCGTTCGCATTTTATTGGTGTCGCATTTACGTCTAAAATCTAGAGGTCGCATTAAATTAGTTACGCATTAATTTCGTGATTTACAGTATCATCCCAGTACAAGTACTAAAGGTAGAATACTTAGAATGGGGACCGATGATTATCAGTCTAATATCAGTCGAGTACATGCAAGTCCAAGTGAAATTGCCCAGATTAACAAGCCCTTTACCTGGAGGTCAAGTAGTTTCATGTCCAACAGAACACAAGGACATGTCCCTCAAAAGGTTTATGTGGAGACCAGTGTTCGAAATTACCGCTTGAAACCTACTGGCCCGAATAATGATACAAATAACAAATGTTTACAAAAAACATGAATTTCTACTGTCCCTTAGGATACCTTTAGCATTGGGAGAAATGGCCGGGCCAGTAGTATTTTCGAACACTGGTATTGTTGTCCGTACAGACATTCTTTGAAATAATGTTTTGACACGTGTGTTTGTTGCTTCAGCTGCAGATCTCGGAGGTATTGGTGTCCATACGGAACTTCTTCGAGAATATCGCGGGCACCGAGGGGGACATCAACACGCGGACCGTGAAGCGAGACCAGTTCCTGGAGGCCCTGGACAGGATGAACATCCGACTGAGTCGCGACGAGTCCAAGCAGTGGTTCTCTGTCCTGGATGTCACAAACGACGGGTAAGCATCGGCGATGGCAGGGATCGAAATTAACTCTAGTCCGCTAGCCCAGGCCCCGAGATTATGAAACATTTCTGAGTACGTTTCTGTGCTCAACTCAGAATAGAGTTCATAAAACGTCATGTGACGTCATAGTCTGAGTACGTTTTTGTGCTCAGAAAGTTTCGTAATCTTGGGGCCAGGCCATTTATCACATTCAGGGTTCGCCTTTAACACCGGTCCCGAGACCGACTGATTTGCAGTCGGGTTGACAAGAAAATTAAGTTGCTGGTCCTGCGGTCCGAATATATTTGCATGTCATCATTGCCGTATGCACTATTAATCACGCAAATCATGGTAATTTTCCACAGAAATCTGTTGAATTTATTTGCCCTGGGTGTGGCTTGGAGCCTCCAGTCCAGGCTTATTTTCCACTGAAATCACAATCCTCTGTTGCCCTGACTGTTATGATGATGGTGATGGGTAGGGATAGTGTGGATGGTGCTGGTAAGGATGGGTAGGGATAGTGTGGATAATGGTGGTAAGGATGGGTAGGGATAGTGTGGATGGTGGTGGTAAGGATGGGTAGGGATAGTGTGGATATAGCGATGGTGGGGAATGGTAGGGATTGTGGTGATGGTAAGGATGGGGTGTGGTTAAGGATAATATGGAATATCAGCACAGAAAACATTACTTTACCTCAGCTCAAATAAAAGTTTCTCTGTCCACTGAGATTTCTGTTTCAGATTTTCAATGGATATATTTATGTGTTGATGTGTTTTCTAATATTTCAGCCAGTTACATGTTGTTCTTTCCTTTGCAGGGAGTTTGACTTATTAGACTGGGAGCACTTGCTGGAGATGAACATGTCATTATCCAAGCTCCTACAGGTTTCCAATATCAAGGTAAGCTTCTTAGATCCACCACTACTCCAGTCCACCCAGCTGTAAAATGGGTACCTGGTAGGATTTATGAGATGGAATTGTGAATGTTTACCTTCTTTAACACCTTCAATGATAACTTGGGTTGTATACTGCCCACGGAGTTGAGAATGTAACATTGAGCCCTTGATTTTTAGTAGCCCTTGCATGTTATTAGTAGACATTATTATTATTATTATTATTATTATTAATTTTTAGTTGCCTCCATCATGGTGAGGGTTAAACAGAAACTAATTAAATCAAGCAACCACATCATCTTCCTGAAAGTGAGCTACGGTACCACCAGTGTATGTTTGTGTTGTACTAGCAGCTAGTTCTGCCGTGTGTTACAGACCGGGATGTCGACGTCGCTGGTGAGCGCGCTCAGTGAGGAGGAGGTGTCTCAGATGAAGAACATGCTGACCAGAGTCAATGAGTTAGTGCGGGTCAGTATATCGAGAGTCAATGAGTTAGTTAGTGCGGGTCAGTATATCATTCAGATTGACGACCACTGGTTAAAATACTAGATTCCAACTGTCGTGGCTCGCAACCCCATTTAAAACATATAAATACATTATTGCACTTTAAAAAACACACACCTAAAAACTCACTTCTTTTGCGAAGTTCACCCATTTCCCCAAAACACTTCTTTTGCGAATTGAACCCATTTCCCCCAAAAAGCGCATTCATCATTTTAGCAGTTTTTCTGATTTGTTCTATATAAATGTATAATAATTATTACAGTATTAACAAGTTGCTGTCAATGGTTGTTTCTACAGTATGCGTCTGACAGAGAGGTGCGCGTCATGATAGACGCGGAGCAGACGTACTTCCAGCCCGCCATCAGTCGACTCACCATGGAGATGATGAGGAAGTTTAACAGGGAGCGAGCCGTCGTCTTCAACACCTACCAGTGCTACCTCAAGGTCAGTCAGGGATCATTAGTATTCGAGACAGCATTAGTATTCGAGACAGCATTAGTATTCGAGACAGCATTAGTATTCGAGACAGCATTTATATTCTAGACAGCATTAGTATTTGAGACAGCATTATTATTCTAGACAGCATTAGTATTTGAGACAGCATTAGTATTCGAGACAGCATTAGTATTCGAGACAGCATTAGTATTCTCAGAAGTTACCTCTATAACACAATCGTGATAGCTATGCTCTCTGTTCTGTCACAATGCAGTTATCATCCTTGGTTTGTCAGTACAAGCCGATGCTTGCAGGTTTACTGCACCACTTAGTGCTACGGATGTTGCAGGTTTCCTCCCGATAACTGACAATCTATGATATGAGTGAAATGATCTTGAAAGCGTCTTCTACATTTCAAACCATTTCAAGAAGACTGTCGTCGCAAATGGGTGAACGATTCCCGCAGCGACGTTAAACTTCATATTCACTCACTCACCCAAAAAGACTGGCTTTTTTCTGACTGCAACATAAATCATAAATTCATGATTTTTTTTTTCCAGTCTGCCTTCAGTAACATATCGCTGGATTTGGATTTGGCAAAGCGGGAAGACTTCTACTTTGGCGCCAAGTTAGTGAGAGGCGCCTATATGCAACAGGTATGGATGCTTGCTTTAGTGCTGTGGTGCTTGCTTCAACCCTCTCCCTGCTGGATTAGACACAGACACAGCTCTTTAGGGCATCTCCAGTTGCCTCCAGCATGGAGAGGGTTAAATTGGTATGATAGTCATCTTATAATTATTTCTGAAAATGTCCATCCTTTAATTCCCATAGTGGACATCTTGTCACATGACACTGGCCTCCATTACCGATATGGGGATAAATGTATACATCGACGCCACCTCTGTATGTTTGGATCTTTGAGATGTTGCACTGTGTTCTGTGTTTGTTGCACTGTGTTCTGTGTTTGTTACACGAGCAGCTGCACAGTGTTCTGTGTTTGTTTCAGAAATGTGATTGGGAGGCAGTGTTCAGGTAGTTGCACTGTGTTCTGTCCTAGTTGCACTGTGTTCTGTCTTAGGTGCACTGTGTTCTGCGATTTTTAGACTGTGTCCTGTTATGCTATGTTCTGTGATTGTTACATTGTGTTCTGTTACGTTGTATTCTGTTAGTTCTGTTACATTGTGTTCTATGATTGTTACACTATGTTCTGTTACATTGTGTTCTGTTACACTGTATTCTGTGATTGTTACACTGTGTTGTGTTACACAGTGTTCTGTGATTGTTACACTGTGATTGTTACACTGTGTTCTGTTATGTTGTGTTCTGTGATTGTTACGCCATGTTCTGTGTCACAGGAACGTGAGCGGGCGGCCAGCGTGCAGTACGAGGACCCAATCAACGCGGACTACGAGGCCACGACGGCCATGTACCACAGCGTACTGGTGGAGGTCCTACGCCAGATTCAGTCCCGCGACCGCGGCAAGATCTCCGTCATGGTGGCCAGTCACAACGAAGACACTGTCAGATTCACCGTGGAAAAGTCAGTAGCCATTGCTCAACTGCTGTTAAATCTTTATTTAGTGCTCAATAGTAGTGCTACGAGCATTCTTCTGAAGCATGGATTTGGCACAATATAAATGTTCACATTTTTATTATATTTATTATTATTATTTGAGGAGCATCACGTATGGGTGAAAGAATTCCCGCTGTGACATAAAACAATAATTCGCTCATCGTTTGAGGACATTACGTTTTTTATCGAAAGTTTAAGCAATTGCGGTTATGATATGTTATACAAGATGTAAGAAGCTGCTATAAAAAATATATATCTAGTCTAATGTGGCGGGATTCTAAGCAACCATTGTAATTTGGTTTGGTTTATAGACAATATATTGTATGTTATGGCCAGTTTTATGTTTCTACTTGGTAACATGAGGCAAATTATACTGGAAATCCTACAATTATTAATATACAATTCTGTTAATATATATTTATCCAATTTTTATATTCATATCATGTATTGGTGAAAGAATCCCGCTGTCATGTAAAACAATAATGCACTTACTCATTATGTTCATAAAAGGAAGCTAAATAATTAATATTATTTTTAGTTGCATGCTCAGTATTTTCAAGTATTTTCTTTTACAACTGAAATCAGAATTTATTATACTTTTCGCATGTTTTCGATTTTGATTTACAAAGTTGCGCAATATGGATAAAAGACAAAATAGGCCATGCATCATTGTGCATGAGAAAACAACACCATTTCCATGATTTCAGACCCAGGATCTGTTGAGACACCAGTGTCCTCACAGCGGCAGCAAATGGTCAAATCCCTGTTACAATCAGGGTCCCAGTTTGCCGCCTGTCTCTCCCGACATGCCGACTGGTTCCTGTCTGCCACTGTTTGACAGCTGGCACTGCAAAGGTAGCCAGGAACCGCGCATTCTGGCATATCATGTCATCCACTCAAAAAACAAATTACGATTTTTACCGTTCTATGTCGAGCGCTCCATGCGCGTTAATATTTGGATCTTGACTTTTTCCCCATGTCTTCGTATATAGAGCATTATATAATTGAATATCTTCATCTAAACTATCGTGACTCAACTACCAACATCATTAGGCGCCTAAGCAATAACGTTACAAGTATTTTCGTTAGATATGCAAAATTGTTCTCTAAACTGTAAACCAATTTGTACAAAGAGATAATGTCGTTTTAGTGCTACGATAGTTCTGTGGATACAAACAAAGGTGATGTATTTGTCTTTGTTCTGCAGATTATGTGTACAGTTCTGCAGATTATGTGTAAGGTTCTGCAGATTCTGTGTGAGGTTCTGCAGATTCTGTGTACGGGTCTGCAGATTGTGTACGGTTCTGCAGATTATGTGTAAGGTTCTGCAGATTCTGTGTACAGTTCTGCATATTATGTGTAAGGTTCTGCATATTCTGTGTAAGGCTCTGCAGATTATGTGTAAAGTTATGCAGATTATGTGTAAGGCTCTGCAGATTATGTGTAAAGTTCTGCATATTCTGTGTAAGGCTCTGCAGATTATGTGTAAAGTTCTGCAGAGTATGTGTAAGGCTCTGCATATTATGTGTAAAGTTCTGCAGATTATGTGTAAGATTATGTGTAAGGTTCTGCAGATTATGTGTAAGTAAGGCTCTGCAGATTATGTGTAAGGTTCTGCAGATTATGTGTAAGGTTCTGCAGATTATGGGTAAGGCTCTGCAAATTATGTGTAAAGTTCTGCAGATGATTCTCCATATTCTAATGAGTGTGTGTGTGTGTGTGTGTGTGTGTACATTTCTGCATAATTCCATTTCCATATCTGTCCATTACTGTTTGACAGGATGAAGGAGTGGGAAGTGAGCCCATCCGACAAGCTCATCTGTTTCGGTCAGCTGCTGGGCATGTGCGATCAAGTCAGCTTCCCTCTAGGTGAGTGGCGTTAGATTTTTAGATTCTCTACAGGCATGGACATTTTTGACATTTTCTGCAGATCCGTGAAAATCTGCTGATTAATTTTCAATGGCTATATATTTATTTGCCCTGGATGTGGTTTGTTTCCACTGAAATCACAATTGTGTGTTTCCATGTCTGTCTTTACCCTTCTCCCTGCTGGATTAGGCACTGCTTTTAATAATATATCTTGACCTTAAAATGGTGGACTGCTTCTATCTCAGGTCAGGCCGGGTACTCAGTATACAAGTACGTCCCGTTCGGTCCTGTTGAGGAGGTCCTGCCTTACTTGTCCCGTCGAGCCATGGAGAACAAGGGCATTCTGACCAAAGTCAAGAAAGAGAAGCGTCTGCTACTGGAGGAGCTGTGGAGAAGGCTGAAGGGGGGACAACTCTTCTACAAGCCAGCTGTCAAGTAAAAGTTGCTGCTTTGTTTGTGTAGAAGTTGGAGGAGACTTGAATGGCCATGTTACTGTTGGTAGTATTATTAGACGTAGAACAAATCAATCTTGTCAGGGATGGAAATCAACTCTAGTCGACTAGCTCTTGCCATTTCTCCCAATGCTAAAAGGTACCCTAAGCGCTAGTAGAAATTGATGTCTTTTGTAAACATTTGTTATTTGTATTACTATTCGGAAGTTTTGAAAGTAAGTTTACATCTCTGAGACTCGTGACCATGTTACTTTTACTTCTTGGACGTAGAACAAGCCACTTTTGGCCGTGTTACTGTTGGTATTATGCTTGGAGGTAGAACAAATCACATTGGCCATGTTACTGTTGGTAGTATTCTTGGAAGTCACAACAAATCACTCCTATTGAGTTGTAATAGATCCCAGATGAAAGCACAAACAATACTCATAATGTATGATCTCTCTCAATTGTGATAATAGCTAAAAATTATATTATTTTCTCCTGTTTTAAATATTACGGTAATTACAGTATTTTTTTATTTGTATCTAGAACATCGACATTTCTCAATTTATGTTGTTGGGTATTTTCATTAGAGTAGATCTTAAATGTATGGAGATTGTAACATTTGGAGTTCTCCATGGTCTGTATGAATGTGGTTTAACCATAGTTTAGTCTAAGCTAGGTATAACTGATGACTTAAACTGCAGTTTGTATGCTGCACATAGGCGGTTTAGCATAAACTGTAGAATAACTTGTTTTGATTGTTTTTTTCTGGGTATGGATAATCAATATGATTGATTGTCTATGTCTACAAGAGGATGCCGAGATTGTTGTGTTTTATTTCCTTCACGTAATGTTGGCACAAAGTTTATGTGAGATTACTTGTGGGTTTTTTCTAGGTGACAGGTGATGTATAATCATGACAGAACAATTATAAAATCATTTGGGAACGAATTGATATGTTTGGGAATGAATTGATATGAACATGGAATAGATTATTTTTTTCTGAACTAGGTGACAGGTGATGGATTATGACAGAACAAATAAGAAATCATCTTGGAACATTTCTATGAACACATAATAGCATTATAATATATATGAGGCTTGTTTGAATCTCATTATTTACCGGTATGTTATTTTTTATTATACATTTTCTTGAACGACATCACACTATTTTGTTGATATTAGCGATTATTAATGTTTTATTAAAATGTTTAATTGTTATGCTGTATTCTCCAAAATTATGGATCTCATGTCTGAAGCAGGCCGGTAATATACTCTGCTCTATCAGCATTACCATTTATCAATGTTGTTTAACCCTCTCCCTGCTGGATTAGGCAAAGACACTGCTCATTAGGGCATGAACGGTTGCCTTCAGCAGGGAGAGGGTTAATGCATTTTACGTCGCAGCATGTTGCTTCATGCCATGTCGTATCGAAACGAAAGGTACACAGTACATGTATGTACATAAAACTGCTGACAATGAATTGACGCTGTAGATACATTGTGGCGTCACAGAGGTTATGTCACAAATATGCCTACCTCAGCATAAAATCAGGCCCGGTATTCTCGAAACTCCATAACTTAAGATCTTCGTAGTCAGAAGAGATCTATTTATAATTGACATTTATAAGCAGAAAACCAGTTAGGAAAATTCCTAATACTCTCGAACTTCTTAGGCCCTTATGATTACCTTTGATCAAAAGCATGTTGATGTTAAGATTATTATTTATATTACATCTGGGACAATAAATAGGGTATTACACAATGTTCTATTTAATATAAATTTGTTATGTCCTTTTTTATTTGCACTCACTGAAGGTCGTGCATGAAGTTATTACACTCGGAACATAAAATTGATATAAAATAAAACTTGGTGTAATCATCTTCTATTTATTCTTCAGTATTATATTTCTACTGATCTCCACATGTTAATATGTTAACCTTAATACTTTTTGTCATATCACGTATTAACAACATACTTAAGATATATTATAACCCAGGGTTTCTCCGAACGCGCAATCCTGCGTCCCATACGCACAAATTGCAAGTTTGAACGCACTTTATTAATAAAATTTGTTGATAAGTATATCAACATGCGTCCCTGGTACTCTCAAAAATTGAAACCTAAGTGGAACCCTGATAACCATTACCGTAATATTGGAATGACATTGTTGCTAATAATACAGCCTTTATCAGGGGCACACCAGGGGCAAATTCAGCTTGTGCCCCAAATCTCACCTCCAATTTGTCTTATCTTTTTTCTTCTTTTGTGGTCTTGTCTTATTAGAAGGTTGTGCAATAACCGGAACAAATAGAAATTGTTTTGTTAAAGGAACACACCTGGTATACGTTAGTTAAGTGTGAGTGTGAAGAATCTCAAGGTTTTCAACTTATTTTTGCATATAGATATATTTACATCTTTCTCCCATGTATCATATTTTATTTACCATGTTATATATTTAAGTTGTATGTATTTGCTTATTTTGTTATATGCTAGAATAATTTCTTTACTAGTTGGAACTACTTTTTAAATCATCTATAGATTATTTATAGTTTTACGCTGTTTACATTTATTATTGAATTGGTTGTTATTTCTAAAAAATCCAGAGATGTATATAAAAATTGTACACCATAATATACAGAGTTTTATCTAAATTGCATTGAATTTATTGTGTGAGTATTTGATATTGTTGTCGACAACTGTTTACAGTTTTGTCTATTTGTGTATTTCCATTTGATGGAATAAATCATGACTTGAGAATTTATGTTTTATTAATTATTTCAGTATTGTAAGAAGTCGCGAGGGATTTGTGTTTTTATGCATTCTATGTATATATTACAAGAAATATATTTGTTTTTTTACCGGTATGTATCACAGATGTTATCATCCATACATGGGATGTAAAAAAAATAGATATGATTCTGCTACAAGGACCTTTATCATTGCAACATGTTTCCACCTGCTGTTACAAAGTAATTAAAGGCATACCATCACAGTTGATAGGCCTGTATCATGGTCAAACACATTTCGATCTGAAACTAATTAAGCTTCATTTATCCACCAAAAAGTTGTTATTTACCCTGTACTGATGTACTTAGTCACCAGTACGAGATAGTTACCAAAATATTAATATTTTATATGAATATGGGGAACATTCTGCTATTTATCTTGTCTTTGATGCATCAACTAATTTTTAGAGTTATGTCCCCTTGCATGATAGATAATGAAGCAGTTGACTACCAGGGGGTTGCAGTGGAGATTTGTCAACCACACCGCGGTGGAAAGCTTTTTGGAAGTACAAACATGATTTTATGTATGTCAAGTGAATGTAGTTTGCACTAATAGTTAAGAACTAGTCCAAAACAACCATACATATCTGTGATAGTATGCCTTTAATTTTAAAACAAATTGAAATGCTTAGCCATGGTTAGGGTTAGGGTTTGATGCCATATCAGGTTAGAAGAAAAGCAATGCTACAGTCGGGCATCATATAATTCATCTTGCCTAGCCCACGTGACCCATCTCGAGCTAATATGTAGAAAGCGAAGCTCGGAATAGTACCCTTGCCTGGGGGAGATGCATATAATTCAGCATCAGGCCAAGTATTATTGTTGCAGTAATCCTTCAGCACCAGTTGGTAGGCCTACAGCCAGACCAAGGATGACAACTACATTGTATTGCTACAGTCGGGGCATCCTATAATTCAGCGTTAGGCCAAGTATTATTATAGAAAGCCCTCTACAATGGAGTTAGGGTTAGCTGATCCTTTTACGAGGATCACTTCCTCTGAAATTGCTGTGTGCGGTTGTCACTGCACAGCCATGCTTTGTACCAATGTAATACTGACAATTAGAGGATGTACATGACTTGTGCTTATGAAAGGAAACTTAATGTGGAGTCGGAAGAAGGGCGGCGACGGGTGCAATCATCAAATCTGAAATTGAGCCATCGTTTAATATAATAAATACATATCGTCGGTCATCCTTCAGCTACTGCGCCAGAACGTTGTCAGTCATCCTTAACCCTCTCCATTCTGGATTAAGAACAGACACAGCTCTTTAGGGCATCTCCGGTTGCCTCAAACGTGGAGAGGGTTAATAGACGCCACATTCGGTGACGTTCGTAATAGCCAAATTAAGTTGTAACATATCACCATGTATAGTACCTTGACGTATGAAGACATCATTTTGTATACGGTGCAACACGTCAGCGTGATTGTATCTTCTCTTATAGTATACAATGTACGTACAGTGAGCGACAGGGCGTATATGTATATATATAAAATCTCGGATAAGACCTAGAGACCAACATAAATCCTCATGGTAGTGTTATGTATAGGCCTACTACAATGAGTCGCGGTTGGTCATCCTATTTTACAATGGTATCATCAGTGATCTCGAGAGCTGCAAAATATCAGATGGTATGGTGGTAGGGCAATGGTAGAACTTTGGAGCCCCGGGTTCAAATCTTGTCCCGGGAGACCAATGCACATCAGTATTGCTGACGTGAGGATGTTTACAATATCGTTTGGCAAAGCAGTTATCATCCTTGTTCTGTCAGTACCAACCAGTACTCGCAGGTTTACTGCAATATTCAGCACTACGGATGTTGCAGGTTTCCTCCTTCCTTAAACTGACAAGCGAAAGAATTGTGAAAGCGGCTCTAAACTACAATTAAAAATATAATACAATAAAAATGTGGAGTATAATCCGTCATGAAACTGGCGTAGTGTCTCTTAGTTCTGGTGGCGGTATGTCAGAACAGTCAGAACAGTCAGAACAAAACAACTTTTATTCACTCAGATTGTTAACTATTGTACAGCATGCACGTGAGAATGTCATGTCAGAGGTGACCACGTATACGTCACTAAATGCATAGCCTACTGTTATGTTGGCCTGCTGTATGTATGGATAGTATAGGCCATAGAACCGTTTTACAACGACGTTAAATACGTAATAAATACTAATGCTTTTTTATGTTGTTCTATGCATTAATTCGCCCACGTTCTCGAAACCACAACCCCATGCTACTAAACTGCGATCAAATAACCCAAAATAAGTATGTGGCATTAATTAATGGTGTTCTCTCAGTTGAGGCATAACACGCACACACACCAACACGCACGCACGCACGCCTACACACACACACACTATGGGGGTGAGGTTGAGCAGGTACCGTTGAGCATGCCGTGTGGGGTCAGGAAAACGTCTATGACCGTCAAGCCGTGATGACATGAAATGAAACATTATACTCATCCGGAATCTTTCAAATATTTGACACAATTCCAGTATAGGTGCCTACACATGAAGAGAAATGTATTTTTTCTTATGAATAAATAAATTGTTATTACTATTCCCAAGGGATAATGGAATGAAAGATATTTATGACATGGAGAGAAATGTATTTTCTTAGGAATACATACATTTTTATTACTATTCCCAAAGGATAATGGAATGAAAGATATGTATGTAGCACTATTATGTCGGTGAATATGAGTGATATTCATTTAAAAAACGAGCTTCCAAAATATCAATATATCCCAGGGTAAATGTAATCGTAGTCATGGGTTCGAGGATGTATTATTTTAGACTGTGATAAAACATAAAACACCAGCGACGCCGATGGGGTGAACGCATAATGCGCAATCTAATTTAACATCAGCCCTCGTTTCGCTCCTTAAACATTTTGACATTCTTATTCGAAACGAACAGCTAGTGTCTAGTATCATAGTGTAAGTATCAAATCTGATTGTAATGTCGAACCAGTGACATTTACCAATATTCTTTCCTTAAATATATTATTTTACCAACTATTTTCCATTGAGATTGAAACGTATTTATTCGTTGATGGAAAAGTTATTTTACATATACTGATATAGGACCTACCAGTATTACAAAGAGGGTGCAGAACCTCAAATAAATAGGCCATTGTAAAATTACATATACATGTAATCCGTATTGCCTATGCAGGACACCCAACATTCAGACGTCACCATATAGTTGAGTGGATCAAACCCTGGTCGCGTCATACCAAAAGACGTTAAAAGATGGTAGTTGTTGTCCCCCTGCTTGGCGCTCAGCATTAAAGGGAAATATACAGCAACGGTTGGTCGGCTCAGAGTCAGCTTATTGTCTGAGTGGGATATCCTAGCTGCGAATTGGTATTCCAAGTGAGCTAGCATTATAAAGACCGGTGGAAATCGAGACTAGCACAAGCAGACAAAAATATTCACCGCACTCCAGCTCCATACTATGAGACAAACGCGTCCCAATAAAAGAGGGACCAATCTGCCGAAATCAGCTACGCTGAAAGGCGACTGTCAAAGCATTCAACACATACTCGCGCGCAAATGAATTCCCCAGGACACCTGATGTACGAGTGTCCTACTATGATCCTGGGGGGATCTGTAAATGGATCTTTGAAATATGTTGCTGTATCTCTTGGTAGTTTCATTTAGCAATCATAACCACATTGAATTTTAAAAACGGAATGTTTGGCACCTGCATGTTTAACTAACAGCCCGAAGAATCTATAGATATTAGAAGGCTAGACAACTATTAACTATACAACGTTTGCAAAACACTTGCAAGTTTACAAGTGAGAAAAAAAAACATCAATTTCAACAGTTGAGAATATGTAGTTTTGCAATTTCTACCATAGTGTCATTTGTAACTATTAATTACTAAAATATTACATATTATTTTTGGAAAGTATATATTTTCGCCGGAATTACCTTTAATGTAATACTATAGTACTTTGTAAATTGAGCAGTTCTATCCTGTTTATCATTACAGAATGGACGGATGAAAGTGATCAAATTACTGCAATGAATATATCCCAATGATAGATCAGCTGACATGATTATTGGGCGGGATGAACACACAGTGAACCGTATCTCTTGGATGACAGATCCTAGACAATCTTTATTACCTACCCCTACACGTGTGGGCTCTTGCAACCCAATATGAACTTCCGATATATGATACCTGGAATTACCTGGATGATAATGGCTTAGATTATAGTATAGTGTACCTTCAACCAGGTGTGTGACTCCCAGTCTCCACCCCCGTTCTCTCTCTCTATCTCTCTCTATCTCTCTCTCTCTCTCTCTCTCTCTCTCTCTTCTCTCTCTCTCTCTCTCTATTCTCTTTCTCTCTCTCAAAGTGAGGAAATGTTTATATATAAAAGTTTCACCTGTAATCTCTCGTGTGTGTGTGTGT
>JAVCKZ010037226.1:0-10457 GCA_034780755.1 Lepetodrilus elevatus | reverse complement strand
GAGGCACCTCGTAGCGGAGACATGCGGATACGTAGTACGAGCTCAACAACGATTGTAGATTGTAGATTTCCACAAAATTGCATAAGCCATGTTTAGATTTGCTTTAGTTTGTCTTCTAAAACACGTCCAGAATGGATAATTACCTTACCATTAAGTTGATAGTTAAAACTACTACGATGAGCTGTTGAGAACTCCGCCAGATGTCGGACTCTACGTCTAGAAAGATATTTACAACGGAGAGTTGAGAAGGTCAAATGAGTGTACATTGATGCATTGACTGGGATAATATATATATAGCCGCTTCGAGCATACACTAACTGGTAACCATAGTCATGCGATTTATAAATGTACTACTAGTATTTACGATTGTTGTTGTTGTTGTCGTCGTCGTCGTTGTCGTCGTTGTTGTTGTTGTTGTTGTTGTTTGTTGCTGTTGTTAATATTACAACATACAAGAAAGATATTTGTTAAGTATGCATTAATATCTGTTCGGGTGACACATACTAAAATGCGTAAAACACGAACGTCTGATGTATGTAAAAAGTATTTATTCCATATTGGTTTGGACAGGAAAAACAAATACAGAAAACATTCCGACATCATTTTGAAGGTGTTGTGCAGATCCAGATACGTTCACGACAGTAGGTGTATTGTGTAGAGTATGACAAGATGGTTGTCGGTGACAGTTATGACACATGTATATATATATCACAGCAAGTAGATGAACAATGGGAACAATACACGCGATGTCTTCAACATAGAACACGTGTGAAAAATCGATGTTCAAGGAGCATATATGGTTTGATATTAAATTAAGAACAGGTCATAAATTCTAACTTGTATTGGATGAACAGAACACAAACACTCTTGAATCGATATATCCCAGTCCTCAATATACGGTGTGTGTATAATCACAAACAGCTTGGTGCTACGTGCAGATGATTACACAATACGCTGTCCGTCATGTCATACGATGTCATACCATGTTATACCATGTCATGATGACATTCTGGGATATTCAGGACTAAAAAGGTGCTTTCATTTAAGTGCTACTTTTATCGGCGTATAATTGTCCCATATAGCTTTTTCCTCTCGTGATTCCAAGATCATGTTGTCATTGTGTAGCATGATCATGAAACCTGTACATGGAACACAACCCTATAGTTTAAACTAGTCCTTGTCAAAATTAATGTGTTTCCTGGCAATTGTTTCGACTGTTAATGATTTTTGAAATTTTTTTAAAAATCGACACGTCAACGTCTTTGCCATTCCTATTTGCAGGTCAATAGAACTGTTCAGATTTCCCTGAGAAAACAATGCGGAACACTGTAACAACACGAATATTAATGCAGTTACGTTCCAAATGTTGTGTCCATGAAAACATCCAATATCAGAAATTTTACTATTAAAATTTAAATGAGTTAATGCCCTGGGTAGCTAACCATGTTTTGATCTGGAAGCATGGCCTACTACGGTCATTGGTAAACTAGTCTGTTTCTATGGAAATCTGAATAGTATTTGGACAATAGAAAACAAGACACTTCTGTAATTGAACGTATTTAGAAAGTTATTCCATTAACAGAGACCTCATTCCCAACTAGAGGAGAATTTCAGAATTGTGAGGATACTAGTGGACATTACACGAAGTAAGTATTCATACTAAGATAAATAGCAATGTATTGAGTACATTAAACTGCATTTCGTAATAATATTCAGTACATAGTTACTCATGGTTTCTGAAGTTCATCATGCGTTATCTTCCAGGAATAAGTAATCCCTCACTCTCGTCATGATCTGTTCGATCATGAAATTTACATTTAGATAAAACCAATGCAGTTGCAGCTTCCCTTTGAGCTCCGCATATCGTTTTATCTCAAATAAAGTGTAATATCTTAAACTGAATAAGTGTATTGTTGTAGACATGATAATGGACTTGATAGCATGCATAATCGTCATAATAGTATAGTTCTGAACATAGATTATAATCTGTTCTGAAGTACCGCATTCACCATGTATGTATATAGCGGTTACCTCGGTCATATGTACAGTGGGAATGTTTAGAAGTTTCTACTTCTAGGCTATACAGAAGAACGATGGTATCATACAACGCGTGTGTATACAGACTCTATAACAGCGTATGAAATAGCCCACTACGACCACGTGGATACTCAGAACACAGGAGAAAAATACTTTGACCGTGGTTGTCCAGAGACGATGGTCCTACACAGACACGATGACCCTAGAGACAGGATGTTCTAGAGAGACACGATGACCCTAGAGACAGGATGTCCTAGAGAGACACGATGATCCTAGAGACAGGATGTCCTAGAGAGACACGGTGGTCCTAGAGAGACACGATGTCCTAGAGAGACACGATGATCCTAGAGAGACACGATGACCCTAGAGACAGATGAAGCTCTGACCAAGAGCTAGTACAGACAAATACAGTGGCATGGTATTCAAGAGATACCGGTATAATCAGACAGCTACAGTGGTATTCAAAAGATATGTGCTAGTGGATCTCACCCTGGTTTTAACATATTAATTGAAGAATATATGTTGTGTGTAACTTGTAACTTACCAATGCAATACCAGGCAACCAATGGAAATTGACATAAGAATCCGTAAAGTATTCATATAATTTCACTCCACGTCGAATATGAATAGTTCTACAATGGATTAGTGACTGAAGATGTAAATTCTGCAACATTTACCATAGTGAGTGAATATGGAGTTAACGTCGCTGCGGGAATCTTTCACCCATTTGCGACGACCATTTACCATAGATTAGCTTCATAAAATATAGAACCTGCTTAATGGATGCCAACAAATGATTGTATGTCACCGTGGACCCTAGAATAAAGCCAAACTGTGAGTCTCGTGTTGTCGTCCTGGTGCCCGTTGCATCATACATCAAACAGATTTGATTTCGTTTCATTTGCTAGTCCACTGGTCAATAATATCCATTTACATACTAAATAAAGACAATGTATGTAACGGAGATCTAAACCATATGATGATAGAATGTCAATGTAATTACTGGCAGGATGTAGGCATCTATAGACGGGAATATCAATATCAGCTTCTTGTAAAGTGTGACTAAGTAATGCTGGTCTAACATTTGATATACAGGTAATAGACTCGTTGGCTTCTTTGTTACGAAGGTGATGAATTGCATAGATTTGGAGGAGTCCATTCTTGGATAGGTATTACAGGTAAGTTCATCCCTGGGCATCCGAGTTCAACACTAATCTCTCTTCGATGTCCTTCCACCTCATCACCTTCTTGTCATGGCCGTAGTTCTCGCCCAGCGAGTGTCCGCTAGATCCCCCTCCTCCCAGTTGTGACAACTTCCGGCGCCACAACACGCAGCCCAGGATGGGCATCAGGATGAAGTAGCCCAGCACCAGCAGTAACACAATGATGCTGTCTACCCTTATCGGAGCAATGGTGCTGAAGCGCGTGCAATCCACGTGAGAGATGAGAGATCCTGACACGCGTTCTAGAATCTCTACACAGATTTGATACGACGTGTCCGACTGAAGATGAGTGAATTCAAAGACCTCGTCAAAGTTGTCCAGCTTGTTAGAAACAAATCTGCCGTACTCCAGATCCCATCCTACAAAGATGGCCTCAATGCTGCCACTCGGCGTGTAGTTGAAGAAACCGTACCGTATCCCCATTGAGGACGTTGTACTGAACACATGGGAGATAACTACATTTCCTTTCGTGACTCCTGCAGCTTTCATGGGTAGATGTATCAGGAGGGGCTGCATCTCGTTCACAAGGTCATCGCGGACGTCCTTGGCAATCACGTCAGTCAACACTAGACACAACGTCAAGGAAGCCACGATAGACTCGCCCAGCATTGTTACAGGGATACTCTGAAATGTAGTAAAAAAAAGGGATTCAGTTGTCTGAAATACAGTCATAGTCATTAAGCTAAGGTTCCTCTGTTGTCAGCATTATACTTCAGCATACAGACAGATATTTCTAGTGAGTAATAAACATATACAACAATGATATCATCATATATAGCCAACATAATATCGTCAAGATTACATCTAATCGATATATGTATCTATGTATTCACCACTCGTGTGTGAAATACTTCGGAAAGGTGCATTAAATAACAATGAACAGAACTGTACACCATATACTGAATTGTGTTAGTTGTTACGTGTTGTATCTGTCTATTAATAACGCATTACGTATACTATATATTACCTATAGTTCCATATCAGTCATTATTTCGATCGCAAGAGTGTACTTAGTGTCGTTATTTTATGGGGAACATAAACGTGTTGTTTGTGTGGCTTCAATTAGTGGCGTATATGGCTACCGGCTCTACATAAGCACATCCTGTTAAGTGGCATATGCACAAAATACTAAATATATACGTACTGTTTTAGTTGGATGTTTTCTGAGTAGCGCATATCACTACTATTTGAGATGTGTCAGGGGCAGTGTTATAGTAATTATTTCCTTTGACAACAACACTAGCACGGTATTCTGTGATCTGAGTAGCTAATTTACCATGGATCTATATTATATTAATGTGTCCAACACAAACTAAACTAAATTGGACGCGGGGCGCTGTCCTTATTCTCCTGTACTCTGTAACTGATGTATGTATCCTCGTCACGACACAGAACCAGGACCGTCAAGACGTTCGCTTTCCATATCTCGATACCTCTTGTTGCTGTGTCTATGATCTCTATACCCTGTGTTGCTGTTGTCTATGATCTCTATACCTCTTGTTGCTGTTGTCTATGATCTATATACCTCTTGTTGCTGTTGTCTATGATCTCTATACCCAATGTTGCTGTAGTCTAGTACAAACGATGTATTTCACTGACTAGGCAAGAATGATATATTAAGTATCAAGTTATCCGTAATTTTGAACAAATCCTATCTTTAATACAGGTTTCCAAAGAAATCCCCTGTAGCATATAGAATATGCAATCTAAATAAACTGCCAGTTATGCAACGAACTGAAAAGACTTGAAGCAAGCTTCGCATGCATGCGCAACAACTACATCAGTAATTATCACGTCTAGCCCACCTGGTGGCTATACGTATCGTCTACTTTGCTTTGCAATCAGCTGATGTCCTGCCTGGCGCATTAACAGATCTGCATACTGTCAGCAAGTCCTAGCTAGGAGGACAGACAGCCACTGTAATCATCATCAATGGCCGACGTGCAGATGTATCTCATTACCGGCTGAGTATCCACGATAGAGTTCTACAGCCACGCGGCACGAATATAGATTACCCCTGCTTCACGTGTACAACACTTAACATTCTTGACAAGAGACATGCGTGTATCAGGTTTCACATATATAGAGATATATGTGCATACACTGCATATGTTAACCGGACCATATTGTATACACAACAAGCTCATCTACGCTTAACCTAACGTCGTCTAAATAACCCTAGAATTATGGTTGTACGTAGCCCCTGTCGAAAATTCGCGTATATAGATCGTCATAAAACAACTGTTTATGACATACAGTATAAAGAGTTCTAAATGGCTGTATGTGTGAGTAATGCTTTAGTTCGTGATGTGTCCTAACCTATGTCTCGGACACACAAGACATAGGAAATACACACACACGCACGCACACACACACACACGCACACACGCACACACTTACTCACACGCACACGCACACACACACACACACACACACACGCACATAATATACCGGTAAGTTAGATGCATGACTTGACAGTTGTATAGTTTCATAAACATGATAAACAACCAGTATAAACACCAGCACCAGTAGAAGCAATATACAGGAGAATGATAAGCTCCTCAGCGCCCACGTCCTCACAGCCAGCTACTATCTACCATCTACTATCTCACTGACTCACGGCCAGCTACTATCTCACTGACTCACAGCCAGCTACTATCTCACTGACTCACAGCCAGCTACTATCTCACTGACTCACAGCCAGCTACTATCTCACTGACGGTTCTAGCTTCACATAGTAATATCACATACACAAAATATGAAGACACCAGAGATATTGTTACTTGACACGCGTTGTATGTATTAATACTTAGCAGTTTTATTTAGTCTTGAAATGCATCTGCATACATTTAAGAAGTGTTATCTGAACCTGACTACATTATATATTCACAGTAGTGTATTTCTTCATATGCCATGTATAGTACATCAATAGATGGCTATACAACTTTTAGTGAGTCCAAAGACTTGCTGATAGGCCTAACATTACCTCAATAATACACGGTCAATGCTTACAGAATACATCTGCAACTATACACACACCTATACACGAACATACAGTATGTCAATATGGTTTTGTCCTTACAGCATATGCTTACATTTATATAATTCTCCCACAGTAATATGTATGTAAGCACTGAAACGCTAAACAGGAAGTCATTATTACCAAATACGCTATCGTGTTCGCCGTAGGTATGTCATCAACACACGAGAACCTGAGCACTATCATCACACGTATACATAATTATATATCACAAATATAGAATGAATGCGGTGTATACTCACACAGACTACGGACTAGTTCCTATGGACGACAGCCATGCACTGCCACAAGTCTGGAAGCTGAAACGGCAATAAATATACTGAGGCTATACCAGGAAACAAGATCAGTGCCAGATGACAGAGAGATAGAGAGAGAGATAGAGAGACGAGTCGTAGTAGGTGTACTTAGTAGAATAGGTGTACTTTGTGTAGAGCATTCGTAACGGTTGTCGATGCTCCTAGTATGCATGTTGTACTATACTGTAGACTATTGCAAATGTATGTGTAGGCTACATATTATGAAGCAGGGTTTACTGAGGCAACGTGAGGTTACTTATTCCCGATTACCAACTTCATGTTGCCGGTTACCGAGTTGTTTTAAGGATACTTTAATAATACAACATTCCAAATCAGCTGATGTTCTAGGATCCGAGATTTGCTTTTCATAAAAATGAGAACTTGAAAGACGGAGCACACGTTTAAGAAAAAATTGACTTGTTGGCATGATTCCGTCATGATCGTAGTCTCGATAACGTTGGCGTTTATGTCGATACTACGTACGATACCGAGCTAGCTCACTACAATGTTCACTGGTAAGGTAATACTAGAGGATATACTCCCTGGCAGTGGCGGAGTCTTGTATTCTACTACACAGCATGGACATTTGGTAGTGTGTATTTTAAAGTGACACGGCTTACAGTTTAGACAATGGAGGTATAATAGTATTGAACGTGACATTATGACCGTGTTAGTGCTTTTTATAATTGATTGGTGTACATATATATATTATAGTTATATGATTTTATCTGAAAGAACTAGATAGCAATGCTGACATTTCCAGATCGATCATAACACCGTGTTATTGTTGTAATAACAAAAGGTCATGTGTGAAACTATATATGTTATGTAGCTTAATAAATTATTAACGACACCCCATTAATAAGTTTATATTTATATTTACGACAGCCAATTGTTATTATGCGCGTTGGGCCTAGAGGACACGATCAGCTGATGATCATATATTTAATTTGATATCTCTAATATACTACTAAGCAATATTTAAGTAAACTTAAGATGTTCTATGTGTGTATGAAATTGAAGCAATTTCCTGTAAATAATAATTAAAAAAATTAATAATAAGCATATTTATAATGCGCCTAACCCTAAATGTGCTAAATGTGACATGTATGTGGTAATGGAAGGGCATTGCGTGTGTATGGGAAATGGCAGCTCTCCATAACCGTTGTGTGAAAGTTTGTAATGAAAATGTTTAGAAGCATATACACAGCTGACGTATATACCAATAATTGTTCTTAGATGTCGAATAAGATTATATTGAAACATACAGTAGTAGTATTATAATTTATAACATGATTTAAAAAAATATATATTTAAAGTGCTGTGCGTTTCTTTTTTTAAGAGTATACATTGATATAGGTTGCGAAATATCAACTAATCTCTCTGTTAATGTCAATACAAATGGAATGCTATCATATCAGATGGCTAACATTATTCCCAGAATAGACATGGCATGAAACATATTCCACTTTAGAGTTGTTATTGTGAAATTTATAATCGGATGATATTTATGAAAGTAAATGGAAAGTATATAAAAAGGGGGATGACTATCTTCACATACGTCATAGATGTGATTGTATTCACAAGCGGCGTTTGTCATAAATACACACAAAGTGAATTTCAGAACAATTATTTTTAGTATGGTGATAGAACTGTGGATGGATTTCGTGGTTGTGGTGCTTGGTGGAGTGTAGGTGGGGCAGAGTGGATTGTGGTGGGGTGTAGATGTGGCGAGTTCTGAGTACTGTAATGGTGTGTAGAGAATACAGGTGTGCCGTGTCAATAACCATACTGCAGTTTAGATGTAACATAATCATGTAAATACAGTTGTGAAGTAGACAATGTATTCCATAAAGCAGACAATTAGAGACGCTAATGATGTTTGTCTACACAGACCAAACCTTGGCACACTGTCTGCGAATCCGGGCTAAGGACGTGGAATTGGATCACGGTCTCGTTGTGTGCACAGCCTGACACTTAAAGAAGCACTACCGCTCAGTATGAGAGAAGATTGTATATATTACAGCCTTAAATGCAGACGATGAGACACGTAAGTGACCCAATACGGCATTTACAAAATAGGTCATGAAGGATGAGACGTACGTTGTTCTGCTAATTGTGTCACCATTCCTCCACACATGTGTGAAGAAGCCATGCATACTGTAAACGGAATCTGGTAGTCTACATGGGAGCTTTAGGTAATAATCTTACCAATTAGTGGAACTAGTCGAACGTACATAAAATTGGGCCTCGAAAATATGGATTTGCAAGCCAGTTATTGGTTGAAATGTTGGAAACAGATCCTTTTATGTGGATAATTTGTCTGGTATTCTAAAAGCATTCCAGGTTTATAATTGGCATAGGAAATAATTACAACTTGATCCATTCATCTGAGCCTCTATCTGTGAAATAAAGAGTTGTCCTATACGCCGGAAGAATTTTTTTATTTGTGGGTTTCCACACTCTGCAGATGATGAGTTGTTACTTCATGTGTGGTCAGGTATTATTGCTTTCCTTCATCAATCCAAACGCCACCATTGTGGCCTATGGACAAGTATTTGCTTGTGCAATACCTTTACGATTCTTAGAGTTAGGAATATCAAAGACATTACCACTATATATAGCAGAGTACAATGGCAAACGAAGCACCCTTGAGAATATCCACATCACTGTATTGCACTATGTTAGCTGTGTCTGTCGTATTTTAGAGGATAACATACGTACGCGTCATGTGTTGCAAATGTCTAAGATGGCCGCCATGACCTAGACCCTAATGAGGCTACAGTGACGGTCCATAGGGTGGTGACATATCTCAGGATGTGTCGTGCAGTATCACCGCAGGTTCCAGAGATTGCAGGACATAATACAGCAGTCACTGACAGCTATACACATACATGTATTAGGAAATGCCAGTCAAACATAATAACCCGTGTTCTAGCTACAGTAGGCTGTACGGTGTATCAGATCAGTAGTAGTTACGATGTTTCTGTGGTACGAGAGACATGGAATATACTATACAGCAGTGATGTGAGTAATCTCGCTATTTCAGCCCAATATGATAAACAAGGTCCATTTGACACGTAATCAACAACGCTATTTTCATTTCAAGCTTGTTAATACTGGTGCTGACGAGATTTAACATCTATGTCTGGAATTCGAAATATGACGCAAGGCAAGTCGCAAGTGAAGAAGTGTCGTGGGCAAAACCTTGGTGAATGATACTGTGACTGACCGGATCTGTACACCGTTACACCAGATAGCTCTAGTCTCTTCCTTGTACACCGCTACACCAGATAGCTCTAGTCTCTGCCTTGTACACCGCTACACCAGATAGCTCTAGTCTCTGCCTTGTACACCGCTACACCAGATAGCTCTAGTCTCTTCCTTGTACACCGCTACACCAGATAGCTCTAGTCTCTTCCGTGTACACCGCTACACCAGATAGCTCTAGTCTCTTCCGTGTACACCGCTACACCAGATAGCTCTAGTCTCTGCCTTGTACACCGCTACACCAGATAGCTCTATTCTCTGCCTTGTACACCGGTACACCAGATAGCTCTAGTCTCTTTCTTGTACACCGCTACACCAGATAGCTCTAGTCTCTTCCTTGTACACCGCTACACCAGATAGCTCTAGTCTCTTCATTGTACACCGCTACACCAGATAGCTCTAGTCTCTGCCTTGTACACCGCTACACCAGATAGCTCTAGTCTCTGCCGTGTACACCGGTACACCAGATAGCTCTAGTCTCTGCCTTGTACACCGGTACACCAGATAGCTCTAGTCTCTGCCTTGTACACCGGTACACCAGATAGCTCTAGTCTCTTTCTTGTACACCGCTACACCAGATAGCTCTAGTCT
>JAVCKZ010037116.1:12500-19237 GCA_034780755.1 Lepetodrilus elevatus | reverse complement strand
CTCTCTCTCTCTCTCTCTCTCTCTCTCTCTCTCTCTCTCTCTCTCTCTCTCTCTCCCTCTCTCCCTCTCTCCCTCTCATACACATATTTCCTCAGCTTCGTATTGTGCCGACTTGTGGTACGTCAATAAACAGGCGGGATAAAGACTCTCTCCGATAGGTGTTTATTGATGGGAGGTGAAGGTAATGCTCAAGTTTGTTTAATGGAATCTGCTAAAACTGGCAGCATCTTGTAGCTGTAAAGTTTTCGCGCGAGTCATAAATAGTGGGTCCACTTTATTACATCAGGAACAAGCGCACACGGGAAGCCTAGGTTGCCTGCTAGGACTTTGACATTCCAGCTCAATCTACTTGTTTGTTTCTCTAAATAACCTTTCTTTGAGCAGTGTTTAATATGTAAATATTGGCCCCACGTGACGCCTGTGTGCAGGGGTCCATGCTGCGAGTAATTACAGACATTTTTCTTGTGGATACTGCAGGTGATTTGCAGGATGAAATGAACAATGTTTTCGAAACGTGAGCCGCGTGTATATTGCCACTGCTGAGAATGGCGAGATCGCTCATTGATGTTCTGAGTTCTCAGCCCATTGATTATCATGGATTGACTCGGAGTCATCTTGATTGTGCTAATGTATTGGAATATTTGTATTTTGTGAACAACGCACAAGTAGGCTTTGTTCAGAACTTTACTCCTGGAACGCTCCTAGCCTGCAGGTATGTAATCAGCTTTCATTAAGGTGTCGAGTTTATTTATAAATTTTGTTTTCATAACGTCACGCTATGAAGGATTTAGTATTGACTTAATCATGTTCTTGATACCTATTTATATCTGCACTTGCTGAAGAAGACATGCTGTTCATAAGCTAATCAATAAGCCTCATTATTCGTCTTAGGTTTCTTGTACATAGTGTTTACATGGTATAATTATGTTCCATTATTCAGTGCAAAGAATATTAAATTCACAGCAAACATTTTGCTCACAAAGCACAAAGTATTTGGGTAATTTTTAGATTATATATGCTGTTTCCCAAACAGAATTTGTCTGTTTGCAAAAACAAAGGATCCATTGAGAATGGCGATCATTTCTTGTTTACAAAACTAATCAGAAACTAAACCCAAGACAAATGTTATTGAGGGTATGTATGTTCTATATGAAAGAAAATATTCCGACTATTCTTTGAGTAATGCACATGGGGGTATGAGCATGTGGCTTAAACATCACGATCAGGACTGAAATCTCAGGAAAATCTCGGCAATTTCCAGTAGTTTTTGAGCTATGAGCAAAAGAAACTTTAGCATAATTGGCCGTGGCGTAGTGGGGAATATAGCCGAGAGAAGTACTAGCTTTTGTTTCATGTATTTATTTTAAGCTTTTACTGTTTGCATACTTGTCTCGTGTTTTATGGTAAATGCATTTTGTAATTTGAAGCTGTCGTAGGGCACTCATGGTGAGCCTCGCACTGATGTTTTTTACTCAGTAAACAGTATTACTACTAATATGCTGATGAAAAGGTGTAGGGTTTTTTCCCCCTCTTGGAAACTTTGGTAGATTTGTTTTATCAATTAGGTGACGACAGTGTTTCTCTGCCACACATTCTGTTAGCTATCTATGTGAAGTGTTTTGATTATTTAGCAATTGTATCAGTATCATCATGCTGAATGTATACAGGTGACTATGTAATTATATGTACACTTGCAGAATGCAAAAGAAAGTTTGAATTCGATACTTATGTTTCTAGGTGTAATAAGATAGTATTCATTCAGGATGTGTGATATGAGTGAAATTATCATGAAAGCAGTTTTAAAGCACAATTCAAACAACAAAATCACATATCAGGATGCATATCAATTTCTCATGACTTAATTAGTATCAAGATGCTTTTAGAATTGTGCTTATCCATGCTTTAGTCTGTCATACTATACACATCTATATATATTTTAGGATATCCTATGGACAACATAAGTATATATAATAAAGCCTACATTTAAATAAGAAATCTGTCCAAAGGATTTTTTACATTTAGAATAAAATATAATTCTATTAGAAGGAAGACAATTCAGTCCATACTTCAATAAAGTACTTTTCTATCTATGGATTTATGTACTACTGCGCAAACATACTGTCTGTCTACTTAATAAATTATTAAACAATACAAATACATCAATGTCCTTATTTCCCTTCATCAGTCTGTAATACTTCCTCTCTTTTTCAATTATTATTTATTTTCAAATATGAAGCATTAACCTTCTAAAATCAAAGTGTTCTATTTCTGCGTGTGATCGGGCAACAAGTCGCCTTCAGCGGGGAAAGTAATAGTAGTCATTAATATTGAATACATTGTCTTACTGTCACAATAATAAAGTAGTATGGTCATGTTGAAATATATATGGACAATAGTGTAGGCATTGATGACTTGCTTAAGTGAATTTCTTGAACATCTTCCAATTTAGCATACTTGTATAATTGCCGGAATACCCCTGCCTACATCTCCACTGGTTGTTATGGTGATTACCCACCATTAAGCCCTAATTGTGTAACATTATTTGATAATTGGAAAATGTTGTGAGTAATCCCCAATATATATTATTATTCACTGTGTAATATTTCACGTTCGAAACTCGTAATGTAATGATATGCCAGTAAGTGAATGTCAAAGCTTGCAGAACACATTTTGAATTAATATGAAATGCTGTGGTATTTGTCATGTATTTAGAACAGGCCAGTGACGGTGTTGATATGTAATATATCTGTCACTTTATGTCTGGCATCTGTATTCATAATTTAGTAAGTCAAGTTGGCAGAATGTTAGCGCGACATTTCGCTTGACTTTTACTTTCATTTGGAGATCAAGCATATCAAAAACTTCCTATCCGTAATTAAATTCCTTAATGTAAATTTCCATATCAGCACATCCGCAAGTTAATTAGGCTTAACTATATACATGGCAAATGTTGACCTATAATCCTTTCCCAACAAGCTGAGATCAATGAATTTATTAATTAATGTATTTTCTTTAATTAATCAGCTGTTAATAGAGTCTATACAATGCATGCTTCACCAAAATAATTACATTAATACTTTCTGATTTACAAATATGATACGCATTGAATCATTGCTATGTCGCCTCAATAACAAGGACATTGCTATTGCTGCCTCCATAGCAAGGACATAACTATATGCTGCCTCCGTAGCAAGGACATTACTATCGCTGCCTCCATAGCAAGGATATTACTATATGCTGCCTCCATAGAAAGGACATTACTATATACTGCCTCCATAGCAAGGACATTACTATCGCTGCCTACCTAGGATACCACTAGTTACACTAGCCAGGTACCGTTTTGTAGATCGGAATCCAGCGCCAGAGAAATTGATTAGAATTAGCCCACAAATCCATGTCGGTCATCCGACTAGGTTAAGAGAGAACACCAGCATACATGAATATTTCATGGTACTATTGGAAGCGCTATAAAGCATTATGTTAGACTGCAGACTGGCTTTCTGCATGCTTAGCTTTATGGCTCCACTCCAGACACTTAGGACCAGGAATTAACTCTTTCATGAATTATATATCAAATCTTGGTATGGATGTCTATAGCCATTAATAGTTTTTATGCAACCAGGTGTTACAAAAATGTGATAATCTACTTGAATTTCTGTAATAATAAAAAAAGTGTTTATGTAACCAGATTTTGATAATAGGTATGAACAATTGTGGTGATTATTTATCATGATCAAGTTGTTATGGAAACTAATAACAAATTAGGCTGTTGTAGACATTCTATGGAAATAGTTGTATAGGTTTTATAATTCATGACCATTGTCTGGAGATGCTAAGTATCACTGACGTGTTAGACCAAGCCATTTCTCTCAATGGTAAAAGTATCGTATGGGCTAATGGACATGTTAGGTTTTGTATAGGTTTATTATTTAAATAATTTGCTAGTAACAGTGTTTCCTGCAAAGACCATTACATCTTGCCAATGGACATGCATTATTTCTTGTAATCACCTACCAAGTAGACTAGTCTATAGAAACCTTAATTAATGAGTACAATAAACATGTTCTCTGCATTTATATGTTAAGTACATGTATATGATTGACGTCCTACTGTAATTCTTCTACTAATTCGAACAGGTTAAACATTTTTTTTAAATTAGCTGTTCAAATTATTATAAAAATATGTAAATTTATAATTATTGGTGTTTGTATATTCAGTGCCAACCAGTTTAAATAAAAGAGATATTGTAATTTATTTAATGTTCCCTTGATTAGTGGTGCCATTAACCAATATTGTCAATGCACTGTGCATTTTTTCTACTGTAGTATTAGTCACAATAGTAGTGAATAATAACTTGGTTCATGCATGATTGAGAAACTATAACATTTATATGAAACTATTGGGAAATATGATGAAATTTGAGCTATATAAATGAAAATAAGAACAGCGTAGTAAATTGTTTCATTAGATTTTATCTTTTGAATATTAATATAGGGCGACATTACTGGCAACATGCTGTGCCAATATTAGGCACAGCTGTTTTTAATTTTATTCATTTAAAATGTGGATTGTCCAATTGACAACCTTAAATGTTGATAGTTGATAGACCTGTATAATTGGACAAACAAATTTTGATCTGGAGACTAAGTACATCAGTAAATAACAACTTTGGAGTGGATAAATCAAGCATAATTAGTCTCAGATCGAAATTCGTTTGTCCATTATCCTGGTTTATCAACTGTGATAGTATGCCTTTAATAAAACTGTTTTCATTTTAGTTATGTATCTCAGTTGGGGTTTAGAGTCACTTTTAGATGATTTCACTTATTATACCTGCAAAACCAATAGCGCTAAGTACATTTCAGTAACTCGCTGGTACTGACTAACCAAGGATAATAGCTGTACTGTAAGAGTACAGATAGTGCATCCTGTCAGGGCCTTGTCAGGAACGCAATGGTTGCATGTATTGATGACGGGCCCCCAGGGCATGTTGGAACCAGGGAGCGACGGCTCCACAAAGTTGGACATTCTTTACCATTACACAACCACCTGCCTCTGCTAGATTTGCATGTTGGAATCCCAGCAACCTTCTTCCTTCTAGGAACGGTCTCAGGCACTATTTAGAGGAAATGTTCGTTTATCCAGCAGGAATAGGTGATTATACTAATTTTTAATTCTATTCAGCACATTTTAGATGTACACATTTACGGTATGTACATAGTTCAAAATACATGGTTTAGATGTACACATTTATGTACATAGTTCAAAATACATGGTATCTATTAATGAGATAAATAGCAATATAATGTCTTCTTAAAAATGGTCTTGTTACTCAATATTATTGCAGGGATTTAAATTAACTCTAGCCCGCTAGCCGGGGCTATTTCTCCAAATGCTAAGGGTATCCACAGGTTTAGTAGAAATTCATGTTTTTTTAAAAACATTTGTTCTTTGTATCACCATTGGGGCGAGTTCATTTTAAGGTAAGTTGTTGTTTTCAGGAAAATACCGACATCATCAGTAAGCTAAATGCAAGTAGTGGGAATAGATATTCCACATGTCCTCAATACCTTCTCAACATTACACCTAGTTTTTCTGATTGGTCGGATCACTGTCACGTTGTTGAGGAAGTCCAATTGGGTCCAGTCGTACACCGTGTAATCACTTTCTGTCCGTCTGATCGGAAAATGCTCATCTGGATCTGACAGTTGACAGGACGGTCCTTCTAAGGACATCCGTGAACTTGCAGCTGGTCGGACAATCCGCGGCAGTGTAGTAGCACTCACTCTGGCACTGGGACATGGCCAAGTGCAAATTTAACCTTGATAGGATTTCAATGCATGTACTGCATGAACGTTTATTGATTAAGACCACCATGAATGTATAAATATCCTTTTTGTATGCTACCATTGCCTCACCAACGCCGATTTGCATCTAATGCCAGCACGATTGCGTTTTCCATCAATCTCAAGCACTGAAGACATCACAGAAATAACAATCATCTGCCTTGATTTAATCCAAACACTTACTGTACTTTTATTTATAGTATATAAATGTAGATGTATTTTTAACATTGTACAATGCTTATTCTTGACTGGACAATTGTTCTGTTGATTAAACTATGAATATATCAATTTCTAGTACTGAACACAACACAGACGAATCAATCATCGACTTAGATTTAATCCAAACACTTACTGTACAGTTATCTTACATATATACTGGTAGATATATTTTCAACATTGTTCACTATGCTTATTCTTTACTAGACAATGGTTCTGTTGACAAAACAGTAGACATATAACACCGCACCTGCATGTCTATACTATTAAGCACACCTCTTTACTCTTGCAAATATTATGCTAACCTTCTAACTGTTGTGAGCAACAAGATACACCCTATTGAAAAATGTGTGGTGTACACACGTTGCATATCTTCCTCTAGAAGTAGACCAATAGGTCCCTGGGGGAGCATCAGAGAAGTATTTCAGTATCACACTTACATAATGCCAACAAAACTAGTTTCAAAGTAAATGAGTTCAGCTTGTGCCAATTTTGTGAGTTTTGCTAAGCTTCTCGACAATAGGATAGTGCTAGAGATACTCTGCCGGTGATACCTGTTCTTACACACAAGACGGATGCAGGGAAGGATGCCCTGCTCATATAGCTGCCAGCTAATGTGTCTCGTGTTGCGAGATATGCTTGGTTGAAACTCAGCCAAGCAGCAAGATCTTCACG
>JAVCKZ010037116.1:0-7500 GCA_034780755.1 Lepetodrilus elevatus | reverse complement strand
TGTATGTAAATGCTGTGAGTCATCCAACTTAATTAGCGATTACTGAATGCGGGGTAAAATCACTGGCCTAGATCCACCATTGTTCGTAAGATGTACTACATGTACTAACATCATCCGTGTAATATTTATAAATATATGCTTTTATGTAATAGTTTGTATTCAACATGCTGAAGCCAGTAACTTAGTTAATCTTGAATGTTGCAAGAAACTAAACCACCGAACATTTTAGAGCTTTTGCTATAAATTCTTGTAGTCTTTCTTTATGTATTTATTTATTTGGTTGTTCTACTCATACATATAATTGTATGTTGCACTCACTTTATTAATGTTTATTACATGACATAAATAAAACCTGAATGTGGGTGGGTGTCTATTCCCGCATATCTGTATCTAAAATATTTTTTAAATGTGTATGCATTAATCATTTGTATACATGAGCAACATATGTTTATCTATTATGCAAGCATGATTGTATCTATGCATATATGTATATTTGAGTGTATTAAATTATTCAAGTATCATTCTCTCCAAAACTGTATTGGCTAATCCAACAATTATCCCTATCAACAGTGATCTCAGGCACACACTAGTATGTGTATACTGAAGCCGTTAGTGCGATGCTATGATCGTTATTCAAAGCATACCCAGCATTTATCCATTTCCTGGTGCACTCAGGTCTTCCTTTCCATCCTTTGCTTCGCACTAAACAAACATGGCAGCAAATCAGGCAAGTTTTAGTTTCTCAGTTTAGCCCTGTCTGAAATACCTATCTTCTGTCTGTAATTGAACCAGTGTGATGCCTGACTAATACTACAGGGTAGTAAGTGTTGCCATCCGCCCTCTACCATAGACACACCATTTCTAGTTGGTAGTGGATTTGTTTCTGTTGCCTTGACTGAACTTGGCAGCACAGTGGATTTGTTTCTGTTGCCTTGACTGAACTTGGCAGCAAAGTGGATTTGTTTCTGTTGCCTTGACCAAACTTGGCAGCACAGTGGATTTGTTTTTGTTGCCCTGACTGAGCTTAAAGGGTTGGCTTGTTTTTGTTGCCCTGACTGAGCTTAAAGGGTTGGCTTGTTTCTGTTGGCTTGACTGAGCTTAAAGGGTTGGATTGTTTCCTGTTGCCTTGACTGAGCTTAAAGGGTTGGCTTGTTTCTGTTGTATTGACTGAGCTTAAAGGGTTGGCTTGTTTCTGTTGTATTGACTGAGCTTAAAGGGTTGGCTTGTTTCCTGTTGTGTATTGACTGAGCTTAAAGGGTTGGCAGGTAGGGACAGTAGTCGGGTAATGGGGCAATTTGCTAGAAATTGGGTGGTGATACTTTAATGGTGGAACACTTCCAATGTCTGGGTCTCAACACACAGAGTGATTGCAGCTCTACGAGGCATAACTTTTTATGTGCATGTATAGGGAGTTGCAATTCTCACAACTCTATGATAATGGACAGAACCTTGTTCGAGAAACACTGACATCATCATCTAGAGCTTAAACATGAGAAGCAATAATTGTTGTTCCCTATAGAATGGGAATGTACAAATTTCATTGGTATATCAATAGTAAAAAAAAATTACCATACTAGACTAAAACCATTGTATACATATTCTCATTTAATGGATAATTACATCACCTTCAGATCGTATGGACCTGGAAATATTTGTAAACAGACATGCACACATGATACATAAGAAATTGGAGGTGTCATGGCATTTGCAGATCTCTGATAGCATACCTCAACATTCTGGAGAAGATACAGAAATTAGTCCTTGATTGGCCATCTCTTTGAGCTTCAAAACAAAGACATACACTGACCAGCAGAACAATGATACAGCTGACCGATTTTACATTTCACAACAGTTACAGCTCGGCTGCTTTCCAGATTGGCCTGAACTATAAGCATTTTGCCATCAATGCCCCGACTGTGACCATCAGTGAGGAGGTACAAGTAAACGTACTACTGACAGGAAGGAGGCATTGATCCCACCAGGGTTCATCAATGGCCAAGTTCATCAAGAGCTATAACAGTACATGGCTTCAATTGACCAGATAGACCTACCACCAGTCTCTTGTTGTCGCTCAGCTGGAGAGCTTCAGAAAAGAGGCAGACAAGTGGATTCCAGGCTGTAATCCACAAATCCTGGAATATGCAGATTCCCTTCAACATCTCTAGGATGACGAGGCTTATCACAAGGAATGGCCAAGTCAAATCGGTCAGCGATATCCATGAAAATTAAGTGGTAGCCTCCCAATCCTGTGAAGACTTGGTCATTTTGTTAATACTTACAAGTCCTGAATCAATTCCTGACAACATCATTGTGCTAGAGGCTTTCATTGCCGCTCGCAGCCTTTTAGCCGGCCGACAAGTACAGCTTAGCAAATTGGTCTTATAAGACAGACCTCTTTCCTCTTAGCTGCAGCCACGGCAATCTAAAGTAACCAGAACATGCCTTTATAGACTTTTAGCCTGTCGGGTGTGAAGTACTACCTACTAGCCCGAAATATCAATGACCGCGCAATTTCCACTTTTCTTAATTCTTGCTATTGGCAAGACTACTCGTATACCATTGAAATGAATGGGATGAAATTGCAGTGGTTACCATTACATGGGTGAAGATATTGCATTTTCATTGACATTTAACTAGGATGTCCTTTGCAATAGGGTAAGCTGCTGTCTAGTACAGAGACAGAGTATGATGTAATTGGTCAACCAGGCAAGTACTGGAGCGTCAACCAGGCAAGTACTGGAGCAGTAAAGTTACTTCTTTCCATAGGAGACACCTCGGTTTTCTTCATACCCTGTTCAGTGGCTAGGCAGCACAATGATGATGCATGCATCACATCAAATCTAGTGATGAAGACGTGTGAAATCTGTGTACTTATACAGGTATCATACACATCTTACCTGCCACAGTACGAACACAGTAACACTGCACTATTATGTATTGTTACCATGTGTCGGTAATTCTGTCTATCGGCATGTTTATCACTAATTAGGGATTAATTGAGGATGATTGATGTTTGGTCTAGATCTGGGCTGGTACAGGTGGATTGAGCGTAGGTGTACTGGAGGAGGAAGTTCACAGATTGTGATCGTCCTAATACAAGTGATTATTGTTCCTACTGGTATTGACACAATCTCAAAGTAAACTAAATTGCTTGCATTGTATGAAACGTTCATGTAACTATCTTTAAGAGGAATAACCACTAGACCCTAGATAAGGTCACTTCGGGTTCCTAAAAATGCCAACAGCATGAATGTTTTAACTGTGAACTTATTAGCGGTGATGAAATAAATATGTTTGTATGATAAAGTGCTTGTGAGATCAGATAAGGTGCGGCGTGTGTGTGCGGGTGTACAGATAATTGTCTGAATTAAGACGTGAATTCAAGTTCATTTTCCTCACCTAGTGTAAGTGCAAAGCTAGGTCAGTTATTTTTGTTATTTAAAAAAAGAAAATTAAACGCTCGTAAGATAATAAGAAATTGCTAAATGTTTTATCATGTCTGCAAAATGCCCTTTTTAATTAACAGTAAAGAATGCATAGAAAAGAATCATCAGAAATATTAATCTTCCAGCCTATTGGGAATGATAAATTTCTTATGAACCACATTTTGAACTTGCTACATGTATTTGCTTTCTTGCCAAAATATTATAATAATGCCAATATATTGATTCTAAGTTTTGTGCTAATTTTCTTGTCATCTTTCCATTATGTTACACTTTTGAGATAGATGTATTATCTGTGATATGAAAGTTTAATTGCTATACTAATACCTTTAACACTGACACTGCCATTGATCCATGTACATTGCAATTAAAGACACGATCCCAGCGACCACACCACCAAACAGTGCAATAAAGCAAGGAGAAATGTACCCCATGCATATCAGTTGGTTTTAATTTGTTTCTTTCCAACAAGTACGTGTTTTGACATGTGTGCAGCAGTTTAAACAAACTACGCTCACCTCCACGAAACGGAGAAGAGCTTCGTTTCCGCGGCGCGCCAATGCTGCGTGTGTAATTAAGCTAATCCAGAATGCGTTGTTGTAAAATTTCAGATCCAAGAACCCAGGTGCTGACGACATCTCTCCGACATTTCTGGATTCCGACTGAGACATACATAGCGGGACTGCTCCAGGACTGAGACATACATAGCTCGGGACTGCTCCGGGACGGCTCCGGCAATGATACAGGGAGAATTCCGCCAATACCTCCGCCACACAACGTAATCCCCCTGATACCGGGACGAAAGCTGGGATCGAGTGATAAAGTGAATGTGTGATATCTATTGAGGAGGATTGAGTGCAGCGGGGAAATTAACAAGAAAGTGGGGGACCATCTTCTTAAGGCAATTCACTCAGGAGAGAACAAGAAAGAAAAACATAAGAATTTACGCAAATTGTAAGATCCAACAGTGGAGGATTTACCCTAGCTCACTCGCGAATATTTACACGTCTCTTAATTACATTTGTAATAATTGGAAATTTCTGAAATTTCAATAGCAATACGAGAGAAGGTGAATCAGGAGTGTTTTAACTCATTTTGCAGCATTGCGGGAAGACAAATAGTGATTTATTATGGATATATCTGTAACAAGTGAAGTGTGCGAATGACCGATGAAGCATGGAGTAACTTGTACACTGAGAAGGGAAGGGCATAGACAGTGTGATTAAATAGCAGAACCTTGGATAACCACAACCTCAGATGGAAATTGTATACTGTAGAAGCATGGAGTGATTATAACATAGGGTAAGTAGAAATTAACATTATACCGTCATATTCGTCATTATATTGTGAAATATTCCCTCTGTGATGTAAAATAATAACTCACACCCTCACTATATCCTGATATATTTTGGTAATCTGTACACTGGTAATGGCCTTAAAGGTCAAGTGCCTAAATATATCCAATGTTGATGTATTGTAAAACTCTAAATGACCTAAAAGGATGAGTGCCTAAATATATCCAATGTTGATGTATTGTAAAACTCTAAATGGCCTTAAATGATGAGTGCCTAAATATATCCAATGTTGATGTATTTTCAAATTCTAAATGACTTTAAATGATGAGTGCCTAAATATATACAATGTTGATGTATTTTCAAATTCTAAATGACTTTAAAGGATGAATGCCCAAATATATTATCTAATGTTGATGTATTGTCAAACTCTAAACGGCCATAAAGGTCAAGTGCCTAAATATATCCAATGTTGATTTATTGTTAAACTATATATGTACTAGCTTGGAAGAATTGTAAAGATTATTTAAATTATTCAAACAACTCTGACTTTCAGTGAGAGAATTTTATTGATTTTGCCATAAAGTAATTGACTTGAACAGTCAAATTTAGAAAAATGTTTTAGGTATTTCATGAATATTTGGTGATCTTTTTGTTTCATTATGCAAATGTGTGTGTTTAATGCAATGTCACGTAGTCTGATTTGGATGCTTTCCTTCACAAAGATTTTACTTAGAAAATGCCTAGAATATAGTATCAAAAATCTGATTACCTAACCATATGTTAAATCCTAAAGGAAAGAAATGATTTGAACACAATGAAGCATCAAAGGTTAGAATTGATGCTATGTGATCGTAAGTGAGTGAGTTATTGTTTTGTTTCACAACGGGAATCTTTCACCCATATATAGCAAGCAATGAAATAGAAAATCATTCATGATATGATATAGATGCTTGTTTTTCATGGTCTTTGATCTTGCCACAGACAGTGGAGTAAAGGATTTTTAATTTCTATTTGAAAATGATATTGTTACATTTTGAGAAAAATTGTCTCTTATAAAGTTATAATTTATCCAAAAATGTCAGATTAAATTTGTTAAAACAAATATCTCAAACATCTTAGCCAATGATTACATTCAAGTGATCACTATCTATTCCATGCCAGTGTGAGATTCTCTATAACCTTTTAGTGCTTAGAGCATGTCATTAGTACATGGATATAGCACTGTATAAATGGACTACCTATACCTATGCCTTAGTTCAGCTAGAACAACATCATTACAATGGCCCCCTTTACTGTCAGACACTTGATTCTCGCCATAACCGACCAGAAACAAATGTCCTATAGTAAATGGGGCCACCATGACATGTATCCAGCTGGACTACCTACCTATCCCTGTCTGTGCCATAACAGTACCTGTGTTACACTTGTTCCAGAGTTCAAATGTAACCTGACGTGAGGTGGTGCTGCTGCTGCTCCTGGTACTGAGCTCCTTCCTATTGGATACTTATTTGAAGACGCACGTCCGGTCAGTGATCAGGACTGTACAGACTCTCTGATGAGGAGTTGGTCAGCACAATGAGGCTAGCCACTGGTCAGCAGAAGTATGACGTCTGCCGCGCGTGGCAGCTGATCGACTCCTTGCATGGTCTCCTGCTGCAGCTAGTGGTCTTCCTGCTCGTGTCCATAGCGCTGACAGGTAGGTGACACTCTCCTTGTGTTCCTGACAGCATCAATTGATGCTTCTTGAACCCATACCAACAGATAGTAACATGTAGCTGGATGTGATATAAGATGTTCCTACTAGTCTCAGCCACAGGGGTTAATCCTTTGGCTCATTTTGTAGAGTGCTGGACTCACAATCCAGCAGCTCGGGATTGAATCACAGGATCAGCATGATCCTTTGCTACAGGTAACCATGGTAACCCCTCTGGTCGATACCAATAGGAGCAAGACATATCAAATCCGGCTACAATTAGGTTGGTGGAACACTCTTTCAATCCATAGCAATGTCATGGTGTCACACTCCTTGTATTCATTGTTATATCAATGTGACACACTTTTATCCCTAGCAATGTCAGGGTGACACTGTATGTGTCCATATCGCTAACAGATAGATGACACACACCTGTTGGGCAACACGCCTCATCATATCTATAGCAATATCAGGTGGCACACTGCCTGTAATCATGGCAAAACATTGGTGACACACTTCCTATATACATGGCAATGCCCTGTAGGTGACACAGTCTTTGTATTCATTGCATCTTACACTCCCCATACCCAGGGTAACATCAGATACCGGCTCCTTGTCATCATGGCAATACTTTGTAGGTATGACACTCCTTTTCATAGAAACATCGAAAGAGGACAGACTCCATTCCTGGTAGGTGACACTCTCCTCATTTACACAGAAACATCTCGTAGGTGATACACATCCTTACATAATTGTGTTGTGTTGTCTCAATGAATCAAAAGCAATACAGCCATTCAGCCAATAGGAATTCCTAATCAAGGTTGAAAAAAATGGTTGTGTTGAACATAAACATGGTTTCAAGGAACATCTGATTGTCATTTAAGTTATTTTTAATTACAAACATCTGAAGAGATGGGAGGTATTATCCATTTTAATTGTCAATGCATAGCTATGTGATAGAAGATGCTCCTACTGGTCTTGGTAAGAAGAGTTACTGTAAAACGGGTATTATTCGCGTGTCTGTATTTTTCACGAAATTCACGATCTGTGTTTGATCGTGAATTTAAGA
>JAVCKZ010037005.1:0-19239 GCA_034780755.1 Lepetodrilus elevatus | reverse complement strand
AAACACCACCACTACCACCACACACATACACACCCACACACACACATACACACACACACACACACACACACACACACACACAAGAAGAAAGATACTTTCGATCGTGATGAAGTCTTCGAATCTGTTGAACATTGTTGTATGATCACACATGTATGCTGCCTATTAGTTGCATCCAATACTTAGAAGCAGTAGATGCAGCCAAAAGGGGGCGGATGGTAGCGCAATAGTGGAACATTGGACTTCGGAGCCAAACACCCGGGTTCGAATCCCGTTCCAGGAACACGGCATCAATGTTAGCGAAAGTTACCTTTCTGAAGCGATCTTGATAGGATGCACTGTCCGTACCGTGAGAACACAGTTATCATCATTGGTCTGTCAGCTGGTGATCGCAGATTTTCTGCAACATTCAGCGCTACGGATGTTGCTGGTTTCCTCCTGCCATAAATTGACAAGCCGTGATATAAGTGAACAAATCTTGAAAGCGGCTCTAAACCCCAATTCAAAAAGAAATATGAAAACATGCAGTCAAAACACTTGGCACAGTAACAGACAGACATACTATAGGAAGTGACAAACTATAAATAGCATCGCCTTTTAGGAATGGTGCCAGTAGTTTTACAGAATACCGTATTAGTTCTTCTACAGGCATACCACCAGTGATGCACAGTGCGCATGCCATGGCAAAATAAGTGAAACTATTATTAAATAACCACATTCACGTCAATTGAGGATTCAACAGTTCTGGGTCATTGTCGCCGCGATCAATTTTGCTTTCGAAATTTCCACGATGACGTGAGATGAGAATTCACCTATATTTTACCTTAGCTGGCTTCCGTGATAAAAACCCGGAGTCGTCAGATCTGAACTTCACGCTGAGGAAGAATTTGGTCAGTAAAGTCACGGAGCCAATGATAGCCCTCAGCAACACATGTATGCCTACAATTAGTAAATGAAATACCAAGGCTAGTATAGAATCCTTCGAAATGTATTCCTACCGTGCTATTATCTTTTTCTAAATGTTGGCATATATTATATATCTAGTATCGATTCACATCATACATTTTTTATTTTTACACAAATATAATTATCGGCAGACTATTATTAAATTAACCTAATTATTCGATAACTCTAACCACTTCCTTCTCGAAGCCTGGTGAATATTTTGATATCAATTGAGATAACCATGACATGTGTACCTAACTCCAGTGATGAGAATAAGAGTATTAACTGTTCGTTTGAAATGTGAAATAATTGTAAGAAAAAATGATAAACATGTGCTCTATAACATAAGGATCACCCCTTCGTCAATCGTCGATCGTTAACTATACTAGATGACGTCGTAGCTAGCTTGAACTGTCGATGCCCGATACATTTCCGTGTCCCAATTTTGATAAACCCTTTTCACGACCGCTAAGGAGCCAATGAGTTCATGACGTCTGACATTTTGACGTAATTCCGGAACGTCACGTTGACAGCGAGGCTCGCGCAAATCCGAGGCAGTGGGTGACGTTGCCAATGTAGGTCAGAATCCCCCAGTTATGACAATCTGTGACCTTGATATGCAGTGCTTGGATGCTCCCCATTTCACGTGACCCCAGTCGTAGCTCGTACTTCTACTTTATGTTGATACAAGGGAAGCCGACCATCGAAGCTTCATCATCAAACGTTGCCTAGCAACCGGCACAATTACAAGTAAATCGATCAGTTCGGTCACGTGGCTTGTATCCCCAAACATTTTCCCACCAAATGTTCTCGGGGTTTTATAGTACACTTAGTTAGGAAGTCGCTGAGAGAATGGCGTCGCTAGTACCGTTGTATCCTAGATATCGGAGAGGTCAAGTGATTCGATTCCGTACGATATACAGACTACAGTGTTTAGTGTAGTACGACGTGCTTATTGTTCATTGTAAAATGCATGGTATTTTATATCTGAATGTAATATCCAATACGTGCTGCCAATTAAGTATTATGTTACTCCCAGATCAATTTTGTATTGAATAGATTGTTTCAGCGATAACAAGCATTTTCTTTGACATCGTTATTGCTTCAGAACATTATACAGTCTTTACATTCTTTAACGGTACTTACACTATTGTTATTACATCAGCCTATTGGAAAGCAAATATACAGGGGTATTAGTATGTTGATACCCTGAAAGCATACACACGATTTGTTGACATATTCTATGACCAAACGTATTTGACCTAAAAGTATGTCTTACCAAGTAAATTGGGCATGAGCTTTATAGTTCCACTGCTTTTCAATATTTCAGGTAAATACGTTTTACCATGAAATATGTCAACAACCATATTGCTTTTAATATGATTTATATATACCGTATGCTGCATCACATATACTATAGTTTTGTGGGATTCCCAAATAATATAGATAATTGTTGTATTAGCAAATTTAAAGAAATCCAATAACAGTACTAATATTTGTGTTTCTATTTCAACAGAAATGATCCCTACAATAGGAAGATGATGATATGAGCCACCTTGGTCATTGTCTCACGTGTGTAGGATTGCAGAGCTCTGATTGGATGACGCAGGTCTGCCAGAGGTCACTACAATATGGATTTCATTCGGAAGTTCGACATCGAACTCGACAAGGAGATATATTATGCTGGAGAGATTCTATCGGGTAGAATTATAGTACAGAACACTGAGAATATCCGTGTGCAAGGTAACGAACACTTTCACAGCTTACACGTTACTGAAATGCACAACCCCCTGATAGACAACCCCCTGGTAGACAACCTGAATATGGTCTTATTGTTATTGGTTCATTATGTCAATGCAACGAGACATAACTCAGTGGTACGACTTAAAGATATAATAATCAACGGCAACGTTTGCACGTAATTCCTTCATAGATCAGTTGATGCATCAAAGACAAGATAAATAGCGGAACGTTCCCTTTATTCATATAAAACATGAATGTTAATAACTATTGAGTAATGAGGACTAAGTACATCAGTAAATAACAACGTTTGGGTGGATAGATCAAGCGTAATTAGTCTCAGATCGGAATTCTAAATCATAATATTCTATATAAATCAATCAGAGAAAAAATAGAAGAAGAAATTCTCGCGAGATTCCATCCACATGAGACTTTATCTGAGACCGTGTCACTGGAGCATGTATTTCTAGCGCTAATATGTACACAGGTCGTTCCTGGAAGTCCAAATTGTTTCTATAAATATACACAGACCTCGATCCGATTGCTAGTAATTGCACATAATTGACCTGGTAATCGGTACGAAGCAATTTCATGTGCCGCCCAGCCTTCCTGCAGACTCCAGAATGCCGGTCTATTTAGGTATTTAACTATTGAATTAGTGATTTTATCTTAAAAATACATCGCTTTAGCTATATTCGCTTCACGCATTGTTGTGTGAATGAACTTTGGACAATTTAGTCCTCGGGGAGAAATAATATATATTTAGAACAATATGTGTCTATCAACGTAAATTACTGAAGACAACAACGATGATGATATTATTATTATTATTATTATTATTGTGACGACTATGTTGACAAACACGACCACAATAATAACAGTGATGGTATCATTATTTAAGTAAAAGGCATGTGAATGCATGCCAAATGTTATAGCAGTGTCCGGAGATGATCAACGATGTTAACCCTCTCCATGCTGAAGGCAACCGGAGGTGGCCTAAAGAGCTGCGCCTGTGCATAATCCAGCAGGGAGAGGGTTAATAAGACGAGTCTGAAATGTATTTTCAATGGCATTATTTTCAAGAAGTAGACTATTAGTTAATAATAATAATAATATTAATGATATTAACAATATTAATACTTACTCCAACGATGTTTCTCCATCTGGTCTTATCATGTGCGACGTGCATATAAACATTTTTTAAAGTTAAATAAAGATGTCACTGTGTATGGATGTTGATTAAACGTGCATACAACTAAGAACTACTTTCTGTGTAGGTATCCGTCTGCATCTGAGAGGCAAGGCGCATGCGGAGTGGCGGATTAATCGTGCTGGAGAAAGAAGAACCATCAAACAAGAGGAGCACTATCTAGACGAGAGGAAGTCTGTGTGGGGAAAAGGTATATAGCTCTCAATAATCAGTAATAAACCTTATTGCATTATTACATACAGTTTACGCATTTATTTTTACTAATAAAATTACCAGTAATATGTCCCAACACATATCAGATAATGTACCATGTTACTAACGTCCAAAAGAAACGATACCAACACTTTCAGTGACAAAAAACAGGGACTTTAGATGCGTTTAACCATCATTTCCTTTCCATTATCCAAAGTATAAAAGAGTTAGAATTAAGGAATACCTTTTTTTTTTGGTTTCGTTTCTTTTGGACATCAGTTTAGTTTCGATCACCGCAATTGATACTATATAGCGTCATTGCATTAACACATGAGTTACTTGTTTTTGCAGACAGAAATGAAGAAGGCCCGATACCAATCTTGCCTAGAGGGAACCACAAATACCCATTCGAGTACAAGCTTCCTGAGAGTGCTCTTCCTTGCTCGTTCGAGAGCAAGATCGGCACAATCCGGTACTACATCCGGGTGACCATCGACATCCCATACGCCTCATGTCCTCAAGGCATCAAGTATTTTACAGTGGTCGGACCTCACATAGACTGTATGGATGACCGTTTTCTGGTAATATTATACTAAACTCTTTAATAGTGTGCTATATATACTCAACAAAATAAACTAACGTTCAGCAGAATATGTATGGAAGCTTTCTATTAAGGAATCTGGTGCCATTCTTCTTCTAAATACCTTTGCAAGTTTTTAAAGAGTACCTGGAACCGGTACTGTAGACGTTTGGAAATTCTTCTTTATTTAAATATATTATAAAGCTAATTTAAATGTCCAAAACATATACTGGCAATAGTGTTGACTATTGCCTGGTATTGTACAGAATGTTGGCATCACAATTATATATTAGTATGCGAGTACTGTGTATGATGAATTATATAAGAGATTATATGTCATTAAAGTCGGTAATCAGTTTTGCAATGTGTCAGTACTATGGCATGGACCTATAGACAAATGGGAGCCTATTTCTGAAACATTCTTACGATATTCTTAGCCTAAGAATTGTGCATAATATCATCTTAGCTGTACAATACGAATCACCGGTTTGTTTTAAATATTTCATTTGTCAAACGTATTTTTAAGTGACATTATCTACGTTTGATGTGTCTACACTGGAGTAACCAGCTACATCTTCCGCATGTCCCACTGGTTTTAAATATGTTCATAATTTATTATGTTTCAATATGTATAGTTACTAGATTTATCGGTATTAGTGGTCTTGATGGTTATTTTGACCGTTTTCAATTATTAGAGTTACCCCCTTAGTCTATTAGTCTATGAACAATTGAGATGTTACAGTACATGTACATTACCAACTGATTATTCTGGTTTTACTGGACATGTAAACTGCAATGGATTTTTACAGCGGTGAAAAGTCACTTGGAGGTGCAAAAGTGATTGTATGTATGCTAAGTACATGTACTTTTGCATGTTCAGCTCCAATTTTGTCCAAAGCGACAACGTAATCTGTGATTATATGCCGTTAAGGTTGTAGCACGATCGTTAGAAAGTTGGGAAAATAGACCTCCATGTTAATAAACCAGTTGTAAAAGTTGGTATCTCCAAGAATCACATCCTTGAATTATTCAGACTACTTCCACGACTGGCTGATGCGTAAGACGTGTCAGTTCTCTACTGTGTCAGACACTCAGATGCTACGGTCTTTAATCTAATATATACCGCAAAGACTGGTTAATCGAGTCTGTGGGAACGAGGAAGGAGTAAACACACCTTTTCACAAGTTTGCACAGCTTTGAAAGCCGATTAAATATTCATTCTGATCTCGCAGTTGTAACTTGACATCTAGGCGTTGATACAATTGATTTATGGTGGAAGGACTCATCAAAGTTTAATTCAAGAATGAAACGTAACTAGGCAATTAATGTGTTTAAAAAATTAATTATTTATTTAACAAGCATTGTGTTAAATAATACGATAGACTGCTTTGATTTTTCTTTATCTGTATTACATATATTCTTTTAATACATTGGTATATCTAGTCCAAATTCACCATTATAATCATCATCGAATCCATGCACATTTATATACTGACGGACGTTTCGAGGCATTAGAAAATATCTGCAATTTGTTCTATGCAAAATGTTGACCATTCACTATTTTATTCAAAAGCATGCTGTGTATTTACATGTTAAGTTTGGTCATTTTAAAATAGACTTGTCCTGCGTGTTTCAGAATCCAACAAATGTGGAATCCAAAAGGTACAACTGCAGTCTGTGCTGTGGGAAGGGTCCATTGTCGATGAAGGGTACTCTGGAGAGAAGCGCATATTGCTGCGGAGAGAACGTCAAACTGAAGGTGGAGGTTCAGAATGGATCTGACGAGGAGGTCTGGGTCATGGTCAGGATGATTCAGGTGCGTCTGGTCAGAATTGACGAAGGTGCTGCTCCTTTCTAGCTGTTCTGTCTGAACTTTCTGTCCGACACATGCGCAGTTACACTGTGCGTTATTGATCCTTGGTAACTGCGCATGCGTCGGACAGAAAGTATAGACAGAACAGCTAGAAAGGAGCAGCTCCGAAATGAGAGCACATGTACATTTATAGCACGTTTAATAGTGATAAAGCATTATATTTTCTAACTAGAGGTTGTAAGAGTGTACCTAAAGCATCACCATTTGTTTTCTATTTTGACAAATTGTCCTTGAAAGGTTCTTTTAGTATGGCTACAAACTTTTCTTAGGCTAAGAAGTTCGTAAGAACATTTCAAGAATAGGCACGCATGCCTATTCCAAAAGAAAATATCTGAAGCATTTGCAAACCCATCTTTATCCATCTTTCAGAATATCGAGTTCTTTATTAATCGAGGGGTGTTGGGCGTCTCAAAAGAACTGAGACACACAGTGATTCAGGTGGAGTCCCCCCATATAGAGCCTCACACCACAACCACCCTGGAAGATCTCCACAACCAGCTCCAGGTGCCTGTCATGCCACCCACCATGGTGGATGTATGTGGACTCGTCCAGATCTGGTACTCGATAAAGGTAGGATAGTACGAAATAATTTGTATTTTCAAAAAGATGCAACTAATCTTTTAAATTAGTTTTATACACGAGCATTTCTCCATTGTTATGCAGATATGTAGAATGTTTGTCCTGTTTATATGTATAAGGTATTCGATTTACACAAGGGAACTAACTCTATTTTTATCAGTATGTCAGAGCTAAAGCATAGAAGCTATCGCCCTCATCTTTATTAATTTTCTGCCGCGATTTTCAACATATACTTTCCAGTAGAAATTATGTTAAATGCATCTATTGTTTCCCCCTTTCGCTACGTTAATATTTAATATACTTGCAAAATAAATATACTTGTGATGTTTATTCTTTCTACAGCTGTGTCTACGAACTGAAAAATCTGGAGATTGCCTAGAATCAGAAATGCCCGTTACCATCGCAACGGTGCCTTTTCGAATTCCTAGTAACCCAACACCGGAAATACAATACGGTGCGTATAACACTTCATTATTACTAGTAAAACATTGCCATACTACTTATCTTAGGCAGTTTTTTGTACATAGTCCTGCTGCTCAGAACTACAATTGGTTGTAATTCAAATATTAGGTACCAACTACAAGTGTAAGTAAGTTGCTTATTGACACATTTATATGTACAATATTTGCGAATCTGTTTAACTAAAACCATTGCAGTGATACAAGTATTTCGTGGAAACAGACTTACACCTTTAGCGAGTCTGATAACATTTGACTTAGAATCAGTTCAGGTTATTTTCTCGAAGCTCTCATAACCACTATGAGACAATACCGCTCTCGTAAGTACACGATTCCCACGTATTACAGATCGCTATGAGAGTCATTATGGACTCATAGTTGATATGAGATCTTCAAGAAACAATACACTGAGTAACGGGGAGCAGGCCCCGAGATTATGAAACTTTGTGAGTACAATTTCATGCTCAACTTCAAATTTTATATGGGGATTTGTGAACAAAATCTTGAGTTGAGCATGCAGGACCAGGCCCCGAGATCACGAACCTTTCTGATTACGATTTCATACTCAGACTAAAAATGTACATGACGTTTTATGAACACAATTCTGATTTGAGTATGAAATCGTACTCAGAAAAGGTTTGTAATCACGGGACCAGGTGTTTCATCATCTGCAGCATTGTCTCTTCATTCTGCTCCAATGCAATGGTGAGTATGGCTTGGAAGCATCCTCTATAGACAGAATATCGTGTTCCAGATGTAGCTGCTGATTACGTTGAAGGAGGGATGTACATCAGCCTGGAGTTCCAGCTGGGGCAGGTGTACATGGGAGACGAGGAGGACTCCGACTCCGACAAGGAGATCCTCTATCGCCCCGTCTACGTATGCGTGCCACACATCAGACCCACCCCGCGCCACAAAGTCCGAGCGGCGACCAACATCCGGAGGAGCGCATCTCCGACTCCTACGGACAAGCTGCTCTGTCCTTCAGGGCACAGCCGGACGGACGTTCGAGATGAGATGTCCGAATCGGAAAACGTAAACATCCAGTTGGACAAGGACTGCGTCCGGATCCAGATCATCCGAGACACTCCAGACGAAGGCTCTTCCTACAGTGACACCGATCTTCTGGTTTCTAAGGCCGATAGGAGAGAAACACCAGCGAAAGAAGGGCCCGTTCATAGGTCCTCTGAAGATGTCAGTGTATTGAGACAGATTCACGTAACTAATGAATCATCTTCTCCTTCAAAGATCGGCGAATTTGTGCCTGAAGCGAAGAGGGTAACTCTTGTAAGGGAAACTAATGATTCATACGAAAAAGGACTGCTTGCCAAGGCAACTGCTGCTGCTGCTGCGTCTGATACAAAAACCATTCCCCCGTCTGATTCTGGCGTTCCTAAAGGGGGAGGTTCTATGTCTAATGGTGAAGGCGTGCCAATACCTATCAATCAATCCATCCTCATCAGCGACTCTAGTGATCTGCCCAAGGAATTACCTCCTCTGAAGACACAGAGCAAGACTACGTTCCGGCAGGTTCACGAGACGTCGACGTCGATTCTGGTGAAGACTAAAGAAACTGTGAAGGTCAAGGGTGTGGTGGTTAGCAGTAACGAATCTCAGGAGCAGGAGTTCCAAGTGTCTAAGAGTGAAGACTCGCGCACGGAGATCACAACGGGACAACCCCAGAAACCTCAAAATATTTTTCAGGACGCTCAGAAGGCAGATCCGTCATCGTCATCAGCTGCTGCTGCTGAGAAAACTGTGCCAACATCAGATATTCAAAACGAGGAGGTTCCATCCACAGGTTCTACCAAGAACGATGGATCAGCATCAGCTACTGCTCAAGAAGCAGCAGATACCTCCAATGACAATGTAACTGCGCATGCTCCGAAGGTAGAATCAGCTGCAGATGTCGCTGCTAAGGGGGTTCATCACGAATCACCATCTACACAAGGAAGTCACTGTTGATAGTGTACGGTGTATAGGGCTTGAGAACAGATGGCATTTTTTTTTTATATGTAAATGTGACTGATAATGACAAGTTTTTATACACTAGGGATTTTAGGTGTTTAACCATTTTAAGTACAATAAGCATTCCCATGCCCGCTGACAGCATACTACACAGCTAAAGAAGCGTTTGCCACAGTATTTACCATTTCCGGTCTTTGTTACCAAATGTATTTATGAATTGCTTGGATGTAAAACTACATTGAACGTGTGAATGTAATGCATGCGGTCGATACCAGTATATATACACTTATGGAATTGAACACATTCATGGATTCCCTTGCAAATTGGCATTGACATATTCATGATTTCCCATTGGAAATGACATATTCATGGGTTACCCTATAGCTTGTCGCTACACCTACTGCCACGAATACTAGTGACATTCGTCAATTACATTTGGTGCCGTTGTAATGGTCATAAATGCATCTTTAAGATGACAACTGTCATAAAACAATTATACAGTAGGACTCCCACTTAAATCTGCAGCATAACCTTCCTAATATGCCAAATATACGATGTGCGTTTACAGTCACTATGAATTGGACATGCTCACGATGAGATCAAGTAGACATCGGATGGGAGATCGCAAGGTTCATCTAGATGTCTTCAATACCGACGCTTGTTGTTTCCTCTCAGGGTAGCCACAGTACTTAATGTTCATAGTTTCCATGACGTTTTACAGAAAAGCTCCAATTTCCGCATTTTGTCATGGCCTGTCAACTTCTTTTGATATTGACCTCGAGACTTAGGTACCATTAAATCTGTCCATTATCGCTCAACTTGAAGATGACGCCATACCGTAAGCACATCCTATTGTATTTACTTAATTGGTAATGCATATGTTTTATAAGTAACAATTGCCTTGAGCTTTCACGTTTTATTTGTTCGTAGCATATATAATTTGTTGGGCCTACTTTTAACGAAAGTTCACCGATTAATTACTGTTTATCTTAGTCATGATCATGACGTTGTCGTGACATGTGGCTACCCTGTAATTAAACTGGAATGACCCATGCATGCTGCGGTTCGTCCAGAACTACTTTAGTTTAACATTGTAACATTTGTACCAAAACCATTAATGCTTGAAATAAAACCAAAAAAATATACTATATACTTATCTAGTCATTCTGGGCAGTTAATACTAGTAGTGTTTATGTGCCAGTGAGCCGAGGTTATTTGCATTGTACATTGACTTGACTTCGTAGTATCGTCTGGCGTGAAGTTCAAAGCACAGCCATGTCTGGTGAGAGATTCCCGCAGCGTTAAACTCCATATTCACTCACCGGTGTGTCTCCTGTCCATGCTGATATCTTCAGCATCGAACCTGGTATCCAAGGGCATTACAAATACTAATTTGATAACAATAATAGTAGTAATAATAATAATAATAAATAATAATAATAATAATGCAAAATAAATGGGTTTAAAAAGAATATAATTAAAATAATAATAATAATGTGCAGATTTATATTGCGCCAAATCAACGTTCGAAAGCATGCTGATAGCGCTACATTGTTACCCCGGTCAATGGATGTGTGTGCACTTGATCACGTATTCCATTGAGTTCCATCTGTCCTCGAGATTACGAAACTTCTCTGAGTAAGATTTCATTCTCATCTCAAAAATTAGTTCACAATACGAATAGCCATAAAATACTTGAGCTTGAACTCGTACTCAAAATATGTCTTAATTCCGGGGACCGTTTGCATGAATGAAGCGGAAATGTATCCAGGACATGAGAAATCGTCAATGGGATTGCCTAGATACTGAAAATAGGCAGTGTCATGATCAAGAATGGTTTTCTTCTATGTTCTACTTCTAGATACCAGTATTTCGGTGAAATATTCTATATTATATGGCGCTTCGTGTATTGTATCTTGCGCGGAAGTGAAGCATGCCTCCAGGAAATAATCAGACAAGGATCCCAGGGCCTCGAACTCTGGAAAACGAACTACATCTATACATGTACACTTTTCTAAGTAATTTGACAGCGAGACAATGGCATAAGATGTTCAGAAGAAAGTGTCTGGCTGCAAGTGTTTTTACATAACTAATTTCCGCTTTGACCTCATGAATGGTATCTGGCATTTAGAAGTCTGTTTAGATCCCGTACTTGTTCATCTAAAGTTGGTTTTATCAGGTACTTCTATTGCCTGTACATGCCTAAAGAATTATAATTGCGATACACATTGAGTACATCTGGCAAATATTAACACAGGGTCCACTATGACCATCCTTGAAACTTGGTCATTGTGGATGTTAAGTAAGCAGAATGGTCTGTATTTCGAGGATACTGTCCGGCATGGACCAGTTCAGTGTGCCAGTGTGGTGCATGGTAATTTATTTGACAGTGGTACCGCGAATAGTTTAACAGAACCAAAATGGAACTCCCCATATGGAGGTTTAGGGTAGCCTATAAGGTGTTATTCGGCATTACTGTCAGTCACAAATCTGCCAATGGTTAGATAGGCGATCAATTATTTGGAAGTAATATACTGAACCGCAAAAGAAACGTCATATGTAATTGCCGTTTCAGTATGGCTTATTTTCAAATGTTCCAATATTTGAATAGGAACATCGGAGAAAGACAATATTTGCCATATATTTGGTACATATAATTATGACAGTATAGAGAATGTTTGTTCACACTTCCAAGGAGCACACAACCATTATCTATGCATTACTTGAAGCATTGGAAGTCAATACCTAGTTTGGCATCCTTGAGCTTTGACCACGGATGCACATGTAGTAAGATAAAGTTTAGTACAATGTGGACCCATATCCTGAGGATGGGTTCAAGCATATCTACTGCAGTTTTCGGACTTGTAAATGCACCATGGGACCATCTTTGTAACTGATCCAATTAGTGCCGTATTTTGGATTTAAATTCAGACTGAGGGAATAGAAGGCAGGGCATCATTCTGATGTAGTGCTGAACCGCAAACTTAGGTCCATCTATATTAGCTGCAGTCTTCCACCATCTTCTCCAGCAGTCTTGCGAGAGCATGTCTTTCAATGAAAACAACAAACGTTTCCATATTTTAAGGAAGTTTTAATCGATGACATAGTTTACATCATTGAACCATTTAATTCAAAACAACCACATTCATGACTTAAACAATCGATATAAATATAAATGTAATACCCTCTGGCATGTTGACATAATCTGAAACAATAAAAGGACAATTTAATCTAGCCATCGCGCCACCAGAGGCGGCGATAAACGATCACTTACTCAATGCGTGAGACAGGATATACAACAGGATGACGTCACTTCCGGAACAATAGCAGTTCCCTACGTCATCAGTCGTTGGCGTTACGTCATTATTTGTGGAAAACGTCATTTCCGTTATGTACAAAATCTTTGACGCATGACAAGGATGAAGTGTGTGCCCTTTTTAAAAACACGAGAGCACGACGCCGAGCATACATTTGATGCCATCTAGTAATGATGTAAATAAATTCCCTCTGACAGAACAACAATAAAAACCGACACGTCCAACGTAAGTGGATAAATGACGTGTCTCGGGGTCGGATGGACTTACACAATGAGGAGCATCCTCAGAGTCTAATTACCAAAAACAACATGTTATAAAGTGGACCTAATTTACTCTAAAACATTGGGTGGGGCCTTTTACCAATATGACGTTAGCAAATGAGGCATGCCGTCTGTAGCGTGTAACTAGACATACAAAATAACGAAACCGTCACTTCATACCACGTCCAAAAACAATGGAGCGACTTCTGGAAATTCTGACTTCATCGACTCGGATTAAAGCATGTACATTTGATCAGTGACTATATATATATAACTGTACCCGGATTTAGGTTCCATATTTGCAAGATATACACAACACGGGGCAACGAGATATACAAACTCTGGCCTAAATGTGTAACGTCGCGATTGCAGCATGCGTGTTCAAACTGGCAATGAGTTACAGCACTGCCCGGTAGTTCCAGACATTATATTGATACAATACCCACGTCTGAACGGGTGATTGGGCGTATGAGGGATATGTTACCACCCTGGCCTTGACCTTGCACCACCCGGATGTAGCGCAGCGTGCATGACGTGATGTCTACAACTGGGTCCCGTCTCGTCTACGTAGCCTGCTGGAGTTACAGCGAGGGCGTACTGTTTTGAAAGACGTGGAATATTTTGGAACGGGTTTAACCATAATAGCTGCAATATAGACAGAGACCCGTTGCATATTAAAAGAAGATATACTTTGGGCTGAACTTTGAAATATATTCCAATGATTTGATATGAACATGAAGTAAATGCAGCTAAAATCATTTACATTAAAGCCACCGTTTAAAACACAAATCTATAATCGCTGCGGTGACGCAAGCCGTTCTGACAAACTCTCGTCCTGACAAACTCTCGTCCTGACGAGATATCCTATTTCTCGCTGAAATGTCGAGCGTCGTTAAATGTTACATACATTTCGTCAGTGGGTGAATCACGTCACATTCTCGTTCGCCAAATCGCGTTAAATCACGCTTCATCACGAGAATTTGAGGCATCGGGCTTCTGAGTAGTGAAAGATATGTCTTACTCTTGGAATGAACTCGAGGAGATATAAATAAACACACTATATGAGTTTTCGTTGTTGAAAATGGGAGTCGTACAGCGCATTGATTCAGATAACTGGTACCTAAACACAGACCTCGGGGCCATGGGGGTGAGATTATGGGGAGGGGGGGGGGGGAGGATTTACGAACACTCCTAGTACAAGAATCAACACTGGACATAATTATCCGGGGGAATTTTGATTGTTCAATCAAAATTGTTAGTCGTGAGATCGTAAACAACAAGCAAAGTTTAACAAAGTCCAAAGCCTGTGGCTACATAAAGACTATTTGGGTCATAATTAGGGTTATCACACAGTCTTATGGTCAACGTATCCCCTAACACATATTATGCAAATAAGAAGCCCTGACAACATGGATTGCACGTGCACTTCATTGCGCATGTCTGTAGGTAACAGAAACAAAAACAAAGAACACTGGGATAAAGATTGTATCATAAATTGTAGAAACTAAATATAGTATGAAATCCTGATTCCAACGATAACATTTGCATGTAACAGCAACTTGTAATAATGACATGTGTGAATGGCATGTGAATCAATAAATTCATATTTTCATTTTCAACATTATTCAATGACAAACAACAACCTGAATAACTACATCTGACTGTCCGAGCCCCACCAATAAGAATTGGCGTTACATTTGATTTTTTTTTCTTCTCTCAAATATCTACCAATCAAACCCTCTGTATAGTAGCACGTGCGTCGCCTGTACTAACCGATGAACATCAATCAGTTTTCGTACGTCTTTGATTTTTAAGACCATATATGAAAGCACATGGGTTATTCTTGGAGTATTATAACGCTACTTTAAGTATCCGTGAATTCATTCAGTTTGAGATTCACTAGGGGGTACACACACAGACACACACGAATATGGCCATGTGAGAGGTTTAGACAGTCAGTGCAGCCAACAAAAACAAGATTCACCTTAAAGCTATTTGCTCTAATATACGACAATGGTCATCACACCTTATAGATAGGTCAGATTCTCATGACAATATTATGCTCAATTAGGGCGTATAAGTGAGACAGCGCCACCCCAATAGTGGATAACAGTCATCAATTTCTGATCTCCCTACATAACCGACATCTATCGCAATGAAAAGAGTATATCCTTCACAAGCGGTGACAAAATAAACTTGTTATGGCAGTTTCAAGTCCCTTCCACATTTTTACCAGTTGCGCACATCCTTCTATATGTACAGGGTGTGTCGTGACATTTAGAATGAGTGCATAAACAATACACCGAATCGTGGATCTAAATACTCCAGATTGTTCATTATACAGTGCAGTGAATGGACGCCATTGGCGTGGACTGATGATTGACAGCGAGTGATCTGGATCTCGTCCAATGAATACCGAGGACTGAGATGTGACGACGCCCCTTACATAAATACCACGATATTAGGATACCTTATTCAGTATCTATAAAAGTAGCTTAATCTTACCATTACTTGTTACTATGTGTCCGATTGTCCTAATGCAATGGAAAGCTCAACTAATGTACACATTCCAAAACAACATTGGCGATTTCAAGTAACCAAGACAAACTTATTGTCAAAGCATGATTTTTGTTTCGAATTAAAGAGGTTTTGCGTAATACACGCAATATACCTGATAGACTGTATCTGTAACTTGTATATAACCATAAGCAACAACAGTTTGAAAAATATGTGAAATAAACAATTCTGCGAAATTATGCGATATTTAGCTCCCTAACATGTTATTACCAGCTGTGGTGGTCGGTGACTAGCAACGGAAATAATATAGAGAATGAAAACGATAATCTAGAAAATGATTATTATCACAGATTTTCATAATTCATGAATGAAAATGACTAAAATGCATGAGGGATGTATACATTCCATGTATCTTCAGTTGGTCTTTACAGACTTGGTGTAACATATTTAGTACAATGTATAACAAATTCATTCAAGATAAAATTATGAATTACGATGCGAATATGTTGTAGTTTCATAATTGTGTTAAATCAAAATATCAAAGATTTGATCAGACTTTTGAGGAACAGTGTAATACACAAAAACCACGGTAACATTAAATGTAGAAAAAAATCTAAACAAATACAAACATATAAGCCGAGAGTGTGAAAGCATTTCGGTAAAACGTCTCAAAATGAGGAATATTTTGATATATGACAATAATTGTTCCGAAATTACTGTAACGCTTGCATTCTCTGAAACAGAATAAATCTAATTCGAAATAAAAAATACAGTAATCAACACATATTGCGCTTAAACAATAACGAGCGCCAACATGTTGCCTATTTTTGTTTGTTCATGACTAGCATTGCTTCAATCATATTGCACATAATCCTTCAACCTAGATATAAACAGCTCGGCGTAATTGGAAGCGTCCTTGATAGGTGGCAGACGTCATACCAATCTGACATGAACGCGCACTTGGTGACAAGGAACTACTTTTTAGTTGAACGAAAGTAGTTCCCTGTCTGATCCGCTTCCAGTTTGGCATGAAAATGAAAATATCTTTGTGCAACTGTCGTCTCCGAATTGAGCAGACATCACCGATCGCTGGTGAAAAAAAATAGCATGATTACTGGTGTGTATATAGTCACAATCGATATGTCCACCAGTTACCTCCCCTTAGTCGCCCACGCTCTCCGGTGGCGCTATTTCACAGGCAGGTAACTCTTAACGGTTTGGTCCCATTGGATAACCTTTTTTGCAGGATACGTCAAGCATACCAGGTGCACATGCGCATAAGGTGGCCTCTTTCACGCATCCACGACGCAAGATAACTTGGAGCTGTGTACGACTCCTTCAGCACACGACAACAACACAGCAAGTAAGAAACGATTGACGACGACGACACTCAACCGTTGCTAATCGCCACAACTCTTTCTCACTATCACCATGGAAATAAAATCATTACTGGAAGTTGCTGTACACGTGATGGGATATTTTTTGTGGTGTCACGTGACGACTCGTCTGACCCTTTGGAAGGTCACGGTCGTCAGATAAAGGGAGTGAAGCCTAGTGCCTCTACACATATCACTCCTGGTAGAAAGGAACACGAGATAACACGATCATTCTATTCATGACGTCTGTTGCACAAGTCTCTTATAGATCTGCGAATTTAGAAAACGTGGATAGGAGTCTCGATGCATTAAAGTATATATTTGTAGCTGTGCTTCATCAAACGTATGGGGCGTTGGATCCACCATATTCCTATTGATAACTTCTCGTACTCGGGAGTCTAAACTAACCTGCAACACAACAAAAACAACAAGTGAATAAATAGTGTTAAGTGTACATTTCATCTTTAAACATCGCACTTTGCTTACACTATTATATCAACTATCCTTTCGGACTAAATTTGAGATATAAATGCAAACTACATTCATTTCGCACACATAGAATACTTTTATGTTTTGGAGTAAATTTTAGCTATACATGCAAACTATATACATGCATTTTGCATACGTATAAAACTTGTATATTATTAACTATCGTTTGGGACTTAGTTTGAGCTATGAACGCAAACTAGATTCCTTTTGCATATATTTACTGTTTTACCACATATTTGTTCACTACAATTGGAGCCATGATAACATTTATTTAGAATGTCAATAGATTGTATATTTCACAATTCTCATTTCCGCTTAACTTGAATACCGTGCACTAAATAATTCTTACATTCTGGTATAGTAAGGGTACACACTTCGATGAGGTGCGCAGTATTGTACACGGACATTCCAATTACTTAGAGGGGCATGATGAATAAGTAGTTATAAGAAAAAGACACGCATGATAGACTCATCACATTTAATGTAAATATAGATCATTTAATTAATTATTCGACCATTCCGTAAGTAAACCATCTATGGTTGTAACTTGTAAGCATCGGGAAGAATCGGGAAGAATCACATCTGTATTTGATTACAACAGAGGTGAACATTTTCATTTGTCATTACGTTATCACAGTTAATTAATCGCGTTCTCTCACACATCCCACAGGTCTCGCCTTCCTTGGGCGTTCACCTATAATCCACATCAATCCATACTACCACCCACATCAATCCATACTCCCACCCACATCAATCCATACTCCCACCCTCATCAATCCATACTTGCACCCACACCCAACGCCACATTCTACTAATATTGTTGATGTGTCATCTGCGACTAATTTGAATAAATGATTGGTCACTGCAAGACTAGTTTTCTTCAGTAGGCCTATAAGTATAGCTCTATGTAAAGTGTGCTTGAATATTAAATAGGCCAGACTCAACTATTATCTATCTGTGATTCGAGAAGAAACATGCATTAAAGAAAAATGAAATACTTATATTATAAACGTTCTGTTCCATACACATACATACCTCTTTTGGCGATAATATAGAAATGTAGTCTTCGTATATCAACCGTGCTTTTTCTTCTACTAATTCTGGGTTTTGTTCTTGTTTGAGGTCTTCGCACGCTTGCCAGAACAACATATTCTCCTCGCTGTATTCCGACCGTAAAAATTCCCTAAAAACCTTCCGTCCACCTGAAATAATGAATGGTATGCCATGAAGGTCCAATGTAATCACAAGATACATCATTGTCTACATTGTACTGGACTTCATTAGAGGCTAAAGCAACCGGAAACAATTAATGGTATGCCATGAGGTTCCAATGTCATCACAAGATAGATCATCGTCTATATTTTACTCGACATCATTAGAGGCTAAAGCAACCGGAAACAATGAATGGTATGCCATGATGTTCCAATGTCATCACAAGATATAGGCTACCATCGTACAAATTGTACTAGACTTCATCAAAGGATAAAGCTACCTGAATCAATGAATGGTATACAATGATGCCCCGATGTCATCACACGATAGAACACTGTATGCATTGTATTAGACTTCATCAAAGGATAAAGCTACATGAAACATTTAAAAACGATATACCAAGGTCCCCCGATGTCATCACAAGATAGACCATTGTATAAACATTGTACTAGACTTCATCAAAGGATAAAGCTACATGAAACATTTAAAAACGATATACCAAGGTCCCCCGATGTCATCACAAGAT
>JAVCKZ010036895.1:0-19239 GCA_034780755.1 Lepetodrilus elevatus | reverse complement strand
GTGTGTGTGTGTGTGTGTGTGTGTGTGTGTGTGTGTGTGTGTGTGTGTGTGTATGTGTGTGTGTGTGTGTGTGTGTGCATGTGTGTGCATGTGTGTGTGTGTGTACAGTATGTGTGTGTGTGTGTCATCACAGATGTTGCTTGGATTACTATAAATATATGACATGAAATGATATTATAATTCTTCAGATACTTCACAAGCAGCTATAATATTACATTAATGAAGTCCTTTTAGTATCCATAAAATAATACGGTATCCCAAATCATGTTCCTCAGACCAATTATACAAGAGGTACGACTTACTACATATTACAACTAAATTTCACATTAATGCCATTCAATAATGTGGAATAGATCAATCAAGTCATCACTGTTATGATCAGACAATTTCTGTCAAAAAAATCATTAGAAATTTCCTTTAAGAATTCTACCATGTGAAAAAACATACTTCTGATTTCTTGTATATGTATTTTAAAATGTCATATACATCTGTTTTTCTGTATTCAGGAAATGTTGATAGTAATTTTTGCACTGTTTTTTGTTGTTGCGAATTCTATGATTTTATTTCAACATTTGAACTTTATTAAAAATGGAATTTTTAATTTGAATAGACACTGTCCTCTATCATTAACTTTGCTAGTACTTCAAAATATTAGTTTTTAAGTGTGGTCATAATGTAATATTCTTCCATATATTAAACTAGTGTATTTTTTTCTTCAAATGTTTGAATGACTTGGACCATGTGTACCATATTTTTTATCAAAGCAATGGTCTTCTTATTTTAGGATTGGGGTCTAAAAATGATGGGATAAATTACACATGCTTTAACCCTCTCCATGTTGAAGAGTCCCAAATGGGAAGTGCGTGTGCCTAATCCAGCAGGGAGTGGGTTAATGCAGATTTCCATGGAGGTTTGCTGCATACATAGAACATGTGCACAGTGCCACCTATCTGTCTTATGGCAGTCCTTTGGCGCTGACCTAAAATGACCGATATTCTCAAATGTCATCCTGAAAAAATATAATAATTTATTACTTTGACAAATCACCAGGAAGCTGTATGTCGAGGGGCACAATTGTTACAGGGCGGACACTAATTAATACACTTGTGTTTCTGACTTGTAATTATAGGCTGATGACACTTCCACAAGACAGATGGGATATGATAAAGACTGCAGGCTATTTTGTTCTATTGTGTCGTGATGGTACGCAGATAGCTAACATTAGCTGAACCATCTTCAGTCACTATTGAAATACTCCAGGATAAAGTAGTGGTCGGTCATTTTCTTTTGAATTTGACTTGTTTTATATTTGTTAAAAAAATGTATTATTTTTATTTAAAGCAAATTAAAACATTTTTAATAAATATTTTATTTTTTTTGATCAATAGTGACATGCAGAAATAGAAAACCTTGATTTTATTCAGCAGAGAGAAGGTTAAAATGGGTTACCGGTAGATAATTTAATTTAAAAGAACAAACTGTTTTTTCCTTCTTTGTATATGAGTAATTACTAGTAATTTTATACTGTAGGATATCATTTTGTTTTCATCATTTTCATTCTTAAAGTACTACTGTGTTTATTTAATGTTTGGTCCTCGTGTCAAATGAGACCTTTTTGATGAGTGTTGATTGGCGGTGCTGGTGAAATGTATCGAGCCCTCTGAGGCCTGTTTCTACACATGGCAATTATCAGGAGAGATCAATTTCCCAACCACAATGCAATGAGGAATGAGCTCCATGTTCCTGTGGCAAAGCCGAAGTCGCTCAGCACTCCGTTCCAATTTCATCTTCGCCTCTGACAAAACACAAGTCTGCCACAAGGAGGTAGAGTCTGGATGACGATGAACTGCGGTTGAAGCTGAAGCAGGAAGCAAGCTCAACTACTCCAGTCAAATCAGGAATTTTTCAACGAGTGACTAAACAAACCCTCTTCATCGCCACTTATACCCAAAACCGCAACGGCAGTAAGTGGGTCTGGCTTGCATTACGTCTGTGGTTTATTCCCCACCAACCCCCGTAATTTTTTTCAGACTTGCCATTTCGATCTGCTCTCGGAATAACTCAGAGCAGCCCTTTTGTCATGGTGTGAATCACATTTAATTTCCTGTGTTTGAGGTCTTTTGATCAGTTTATTAGACCTCTTATGTCAGATATAATTTTCCTGCATTCACCTCGCGTGTCTGTCAATTTAGCTGCTACAATAAGAGATTAACTTATGCATGAGAATATCCCGTGTCATCAGAGTGCGCGATCCCATTTGAAACTGTCAGCCCGGCCATTATGGGAGATGCTCTTGACAGCTGATGTTAGATATTATGCTCTTTTTCCACAATTGCTGTATGGTTGGAAGGAGCTTCCTTTGGTTGCGAGAAAACAAATACCAGTCTGCGAGGGCAATCTAGCCGCCGCTCTGTATAAACGTTGTTCATTTCTTCAATTGACCGCGAAGGCAACACATCTAATCAAGGGAAGCCACTCCACAGTTTGCGGGAATTATGTTTTTTTCATTTATCAATATCTGTAAAAAGGAAATGTCAGTAGAATAACACAGGGCCTTTCAAATATCCCGCAAACCAATTTATCGCAGCCTTTTTGGCAAGTGAGTCACAACCCTATACTCCATTCTCTGTCGTTGGTTTCACCTTATGTCAACCAGATCTCATGAAAAAAATGAAATTGATTACCAGCTTTATGTAACCATTGCTTTGTGTCGAGCGAGACCCACATTTGTAGGAATTTCAGTAAATATTTATACAAATTTTTATTGCACATCACAGTGCTTCATAAATAGAGCCATTCACCTCTGTCGTGTTATGGGCCTTTTGTGTCAATTGAATCTCACCCCCATATCTCCGCGCATCATCAGTCCGCCCAAGAAAGAAGACTGATTTAAGGTTCTGCTAATCAGTTTCCTATTCAACTGTCCCCCATATCATACAGCAGAGTCCGAATTAAAAACAATTTTGATATTGTAATATTGGCAAATTTAATTTATTAGGTGCTTCACTCGTGGATGAAAAGGTTTTAATCTTCCTATACAAACTTGCATTTCTAAACGGAATCCATGGATGATTTTTAGGGTTCTCTTAAAGCGTAGATTCTTATTCAATACAAAGTTGCAAATTTGGTCAGGAATTCATAAAGTGCATTGAAATTGAAAAGAGATGCAGTTATGTTGCATCAAATTGCCTCGTGTAAATATTCACATGTATTTTTTGTGAAAGAATCCTTAGAATTTCCATTGACTTTTACTATCATATCCTGTTTAATGCAATGTTGAATATTCAAACAAGGTGATATGTCAATTTTCTGCTTTGCCTTCTTTATACTTGGAGCAAACATAGAAGCTCTTTGGAAAGTTATGTCGATATTATTTTAATGAAAATATAATAGTATGTATGTTAGTAATATAACATTTTATAAAGGAATGAAAGGCCATCAGTGGATGTAATGCATAATAACCTCGGACACGAAGCATGTGATACACACTGTACATTTGCTGTCAGGTCGGACCCAATGTGGCCGAGAGTGGCGTAACCTGCCTCATTCTTTGCCGAGTCATGGTGCCAAAACCAGGAACATAATCCCTAATTATCAGGTATCTTTACTGCATTCTTTTCCACCCTTTAAAGCACTGATTTATCACCTCAGATGACAACCAGATAAAACTTTCATCTGAGGAAAGAACTCGCCATCGTTTCATTTTCGCAAAACTTAAATTAACTCATAATCCAGTGGTATTCATTATTAAGCCACCTCTGCTATTACTTTGAATATGATTTTCAGAGAGAAAATTTGGACATTTTTATTTTTTATTTTTTAGGGTGAGTAACGATAAACTGTTATCGCATGGAATTATAAATCTTATCTCCGCCTTTGCCGTAAATCTTCGGCATTCACGTTGAATTTTTTAATTTCCTGCTTTAAAGTTAAACTCATAAAATGGCAATTAAATTTCCTGCAAACCTCTGTTTTGGTGCCTCTGGCAGTGGAGGCCTGATGGACAAGATTGGAACAGGGCAGAAATTGGAACAGGGCAGAGATTGGAACAGGACAGAGATTGGAACAGGGCAGATATTGGAACAGGGCAGAGGTTGGAACAGGGCAGAATTTGGAACAGGGCAGAGATTGGAACAGGGCAGAGATGGAACCAGGCAGAGATTGGCAGCACGGTGACCACTTCCTGTTCTGCTGTCTGTCCAGGAACTGTCCCCATCCCTGGGTCTCTCAGCCATCACGGCCACGGAGGCCGCTAATACCAGGCTTAGTTTACAGACAGTTTAGGGCCTCTCTGGGACCGCTGCCGCTCATTCTCATCATCAACCAAGCTAATCTCGCATTTAGTTTTTGAAATTTAGCACCGCGAGGAATAGACCATGAGCTATTAAAAACAGCATTGAGTGTTGAGAACAATTTTAATGTGTTCAATGTTGTACGAGAGTCTCGTTGTCAATGATGTACTGTTATTACTCAATGATGGTGAAGAGCTGGTGCCAGGGTTTGCACCTCATTAAGAAGGACGGTCTGATTTGAGAGGACGCTGCATCAGAAGGACAAGTAGAGGACCATCGGGACCCAGTGATTAGCCAGCTATCAGATTTAAGTATATGGTTGAAAACCAAAACAGGCGACCATAATGTTCGGAAGAATTAAACTCCCATGAACTGTACAAATATCAACCCAATATTTCACCTAGTTTGTCAACCACAGGTCTGATGACCCGAAACACCAACCCACCAACCCTATAGCTTGTGAAACTACAGTTCCTATAGTCTATCCAAATGCCAATCTAATAATAGGAATTCTAGAATCACAATTTCTGGATATATTCATTTGTGTTTTGTCAAAAGTTTTATCATAAGGCAAATTCACTTCATAATGAATGACACACAACTGATATTGCCTTTATGATAAATTATTTATGTTTTATATTACATAAATAAATTAAAATCCAATCGTAGTCTCCATTATGATGTAGATAACAATGTCCATTGGACAAACATTGCCATTGGATCCAGAGAGTAATTATTTAACATTAAATCCATGAGGAATCTGGAGAAATTGAATTCAATTTTGAAATTCGAATTTTGATGGATACATGTGTATACTTCAAGTTCAACAAAATGTGTACAATAGAGCAGTTATGTAATATGATCATTTGCATTTACTAGTGCATCTGCACTCCAGAAAATAGTTGGTCGACTTTAATCAGGGGTTTACATAATAGCTGTAACCCGCAATACTGTAAATATATACATGTATTAGAATACTTCCATTAACTCAATTCAATAATTAAACATGTTTATTAACTTAGATGTATTTTTTTGATTATCATATATATTTTCTTCTAATAGTTTTTAAAATATAATGTATTGATTTTTTTTAAAGTTCAAAACCAGCTGCAGATTTTCTGCTGAAAGCCATAATTTTGTCAATTTTGAAAATGAGAAAGCGATATGAGTGGGTGCACTCTGTGTTTACTGGATTAGAGTCTGGAGGGTCGGGACCGTTTTTAGATTAACAATTATGATTCAATTTTTTGCTGTCTGTCTGTTGAAATATTGTGACACAATACCAGCTGGCACCGGGTTTTGTCCCCGGCCAACCCCATGACCAACCCCACGCAGGACGACTCATGTCCCGGGCCATGTTTTAATTAAGTTCGGTGCTTGCAAAATTACCTTTCCTGTACAAAACTTTATACTGCAATGATATGGCAAAAGTCAGATTTCAATGAGGACGTGTCACGGCAGATCGTTCCGGAGTGACACTGAGACTAAAGGTGGTGCTATCAAGAGCAGGGTGCAAAAGGGTGGTCGTTTATATGGCAGCCACAAGTATTGTGGCTTTGTTCGGTGGCTGATTTCCCTATAGGCCCGGGGCTTTGATAATTGTTCAGCGGGGAAGATTAATCGGTGCCTATCATAGTGAGATATCACTTGACTGCCATCTCATCATCAGCAATCAAGAATTGCCGGAAAAAATACAAACTGTGTTCGCTGTCTATGGTAGTCATAGAAACAATGATGCAATCTCAAATTGCACGTGACTATCTAGACCATTCTCAAACCATCGTGCCATTTCTAGAGAGCTACATAATTCAAATGTTTGTCAATGGATTTATGGAGGAAAATTATGGAGGAAAATTCGGTATCATTTTAAAATCATTCCCTTGTTCATTATGCATGCCTTTTTATTTTCTTCTGCCCATTTGACAACCTCTAATGACATCACACATGAGCTTGTGTCTATGGAAATTGTATTTGACAAAATTATGCAGGAAGAAATGACATAATGGAACCTTTATTTCACACATGCATTTGAAAGACCAAACTGATAAAAGAAACAGATTATCATATAGCCTTTGAACATCTCTATTGCAATTTCAGGTTTATGGTATTTCTGAAATATTACCTGCTAGTAAGTGTAAAGATTAGAGGTTTAAAAGTAATTGAATGGATTTTGTTGTCATTCTCTAAAGAAGTTGATCTTACACATGACCTCTGACATGTGCTAGGTCTCATTCTGACTCCTTCCTGGAGAGTATAATATAAGAAAACCATACTTGTACAAGGAGTGGCTAACTTGGTCATAGAAACACATGATTACTCTCTCTTCTGGAACAGTTCAGAATATAATGTTCCAACATTCTCATCGCTAATTGCGGCTTTGCTAATATAGGTTGATGTGGCCACGTTTTTGTATGTTCGTTTTCGCTCCACAGTAATTCGCGGTGAGTTGGTTTAACTGTCAGTTCAATGAGGGATCTGTTTATCAGAGAAGCATTTAGACATCATGGAATAACTTAATTTCACTTTGTTACACTTTCTAACTGTGCCTCCACACTCGGGGGATGTCATTTTCTATTTGAATTACATGTCTGTCGAAGATAAAGAAGTAATTTGCTATCACTAATTTGTAAAAAGAATCAATGCTTGGAGAGCAATTACGTCCATCACAGATGTACAGTGGAGTGAGAGACGCAAGCCGCAATGCCATCAGGCAGCAATGTAGCTTTTAGCAGTACTGGCACTAATGTAGCTTTTAGCAGTACTGGCACCAGCATGGTTTTAACAGTACTGGCATGAATGTAGCTTTTAGCAGTACTGGCACCAATGTAGCTTTTAACAGTACTGGCACTAATGTAGCTTTTAACAGTACTGGCACTAATGTAGCTTTTATCAGTACTGGCATGAATGTAGCTTTTAACAGTACTGGCACCAATGTAGCTTTTAACAGTACTGGCACTAATGTAGCTTTTAACAGTACTTGCACTAGCATGGTTTTAACAGTACTGACACTAGCATGGTTTTAACAGTACTGGCACTAGCATGGCGTTTAACAGTAATGGCACTAGTATGGTTTTTAACAGTACTGGCATTAATGTGGTTTTTAACAGTACTGGCACTAGCATGGTTTTAACAGTACTATATGGCATTAATGTGACTAATCACAGTACTGGCACTAACGTGACTTTTAACAGTACTGGCACTAGAGTGGATTTTAACAGTACTGGCACTAGTGTGGATTTTAACAGTACTGGCACTAGCGTGGCTATTCACAGCAGCATAATACAGGCAAATCAGCTGTCCGAGAGTGAGTCTATAAGTAGAGAAGTCAAATATTTTCAGAGCAATGTGTTCTCAGCCTAGAAGACTCTTCACATGTGATGGTGTCTGTACACTCATTGAGGAGACCAATGAAAGCATGTTGATTGCTAGGTGTGAGGCCATCAACACAAGAGAGAACACTCTACAATCACACATACCTCTAGGGGGAATTAAATCAATTGACTGCAAATTGTGCTTGGCTGTTTTCTATGTTTGCTTTTGCACTTTTCTTTTATGTACTGGGTCTTTGGCTGATGAAATATACATGTGCCATTTAGTTTTTTTCTTACGCTTTACTGTTATCCTGTTAAACTATACATTTACTCAGCAGTTAAAATTGGCACTGTTCCCTAATCTAATCTAAGATGCCCAAAGCTTTCATGTAAGCATCCAGAAAATTGGTGGCCATTTAGGATTTCTTAGGCTTGTACATGTTATTATTATCAGGACTATTGGTCCAAAAAGTGAACTTTAACTGCTGCTTATTGGTATACTAGTAGACAATGCAACTAAGCACATGAACATTGAGAAGAAATACTTTTGCATTTCAAACCATTAGTATGATCTTCTTTTATATGCAAAGCATACTGGACATATGGTCTGCTATTGTGAACAATGCACTATATAAATCTATATTAATTTTCTTTTAAATTATTATTATTATTATTATTATTATTATTATTATTATTATTATTACCGGTATTATTATTATTATTATTAATTATTATTATTATTATTATTGACAGCTAAAGATTGTGCTCACATTATGCTGGATAGTTTCTGATTTTTACAAGACCAAGAGGAAGAATAATATTGTTTTCTATAGATGCCAGGATGTGCCCCGAACCGATGACATCCATTGAGTAGGTCAAGCGAAATGCAATATTTTATTTTATGCTGCACATTTGTAAATTACATTTCAGCTATAAATTACATACTTTTCACAGGCCATCCACACTCTGAGTTTTATTTTCACTTTTAAGATGTGCAATACATCCCAGTCTGCATGATTTATGACTTGTCCTAAGTCTATACTGAGATCATATTCATTCCTCTTCCATGATTGTTTCTGTATGGGGTCGATTTACATCTGGAAATGAGTTCTTTAATGCTCTCTTCCCATTAAAGTAGACTCAGTCAATAGCCTGATCCTTTGATATGTATAGAATGGCCAGGGTTAGTGTTCAAAAATCCAAAACTGCAGTCGATTTCTAATAATTCTGTGTCATAGAGAGGAAGGGGGTGATATGATTACAATAAAATCCTTTTCATGTCACGGCCAAGATTTGCAGGGTTTTGAAGCTGGGTGCTGTAGATCATTCCCCGGCCATGTCAAACGCTCTGATATGGCTGATCGTAGAAGATAATGAAATCTGCAGCCATCTCCATCTTCAATTTCCAGGGTTATGTCACAGGAGTAAAAACCAGAATAGCAATTAGCAAAACGAGAGAGGATAGACAGTTGGGTCTAATCCCCCATCGCCTTCAATGGCCCTCGATTTATTGTTTCGCCATAGAGCGAACATGATTATGTTACAGAGCTTATTCACCGTTGACAGCTCGGCCTCATTTCGGCAGTGACCTATGGCTGTCGTGACCTGGCCTATGGCAGTTATGGTGAAAATTGTCATGAGAGAGTACCCCAATATTTCAGCGTAGATTTTGTCAATATTGCCACGATTCAATGCCCACGACATCAGAGGTTTAATTTTGATCCTACCAGCACTAAGATGGGCCGAGTGGAGTTATTTGATCGGCGCAAGGGGCCGCGAACCCGGTGCCATAATCTATCGAATCGCAATACGAGTCACGATTGTGGTCATTATGAATGTCAAGGGTGTGCATGATCACCAAAGTCATGTCGTGCACAACTTGCAAATGAAATTTCCACTGACGTCAGTAGCGACTTCATTCCAAAGAGAATATGGTTTTGATGTATTTTTTTCGGGGCATGAATACCAAATTTTCTCATATATGTGCATAGAATCTCACTCCATCATTGGCCATGGTGCCTTCCAGATAGTATTGACCTCACCACTGTTGTTGTATGCAATGATTACTCCCCTCCTTGGGTTCTCTGGCCCTAGTCATGACTACTCTGATGTCTATTTCAAAGAATTGGATGACAAGCTGAATAGGGAGGGGAAATTTGATAAAAACCCAGATTGAAAGCGTTGTTTCTGTTGAGAGGGAAAACCGCAGACAAAAACACATGGTAAAGCCAATGAAATCAGAGAGAGAAAACTTTCAAGTGTGTTAGTTCATATTTTGCTGAAGGCTAATTGGGCCTCTTGTCATCTTTCTGTTAAGCTTTATTAGTTTAGGGGCTCGGTCGTGTCCCAGTGTATACGGATCCTGACAGGGTAATATAGCTCATATCCTCAAGCACTTGCAGCGCATTTCCAGTATTAAAATGGTATTGAACTCCATACTCAAAGTCATTCTTTGAGCTTCCACAGACATTACTCGTCTTTGTGAGAGCTCTCTGATGCCGTGTTTTTACTTCTCACTTTTAGCCACAAACAGGAAATGATGAGGAAGCTGCACACATCAAAATTCAAATATGGCTGGCACCTTTTAAGATGGCCTTTTTTAAAATTGACAGCCCGTTTGAAGTATGTGTTTAAAAAAAATATGATCTCCACTCTTTAGAGCAGCAATTATGGGCTTTTTCTATCACTGAATATGATCTTGGTGTATTTGCTATGGTTTGACTGATTACGGACTGGGCTATATTTACATTTTGTTAGCACTTACAGTGTAGTGTCTATTTTCAGGATTACCATCACCATTGTCAAGTCATTATCAATTGTCTTGGTCATTATCATTTCTCAAATGTTCTATTTACAAAAGAAATTTCTGCTGCCATCTATACATATACAGTACCTATTTTTAGTAAGTGTCCATAATTTATTATATATATTTTTTTTGTCACTTCAGGTCAAATATTCCTATAGTACCATGTAAAACAACAACAGATCAATATATTTTTACTGAAACTTTAGCTATCAATTGCCTTTATTTGTTATCTCTATATCCATATTCATGTCTGCATGTTACTATACTTGTGCCTATGTGCCTGCTGAGATTGGATTATTATGCATGAACAATCAGTTAAGATTCTGTACAAAAACAAAATCACAAAATTATTTATTATTTGTTTTTGTTCCAGAATTGGATGAGATATTTGTCTGGGGAAACGGCAGCAGTGGACAGTAAGTATATAATAGACTGTGTATACATATGTGTTATCTTACCTAGGATTCTAATAGTCACTATTTATATACTTTTTGTTATGGTTTACATGTGTAAGATGTCATTGCTTAATTTTACTTTAAGAAATCATTTGCATTGGTAAAACATTCATCAGAAAGCAGACTTGCATCTAGAAATATTTATCATATAATTTAGATGAAGTTTAATATCATCTGCATATATGTACCAAGTGATCAATTTATCTTGAATACGAAATTACTATGAAATGTAAATTCAGTATTTTTCATGATTGGAATGACTTGGAAGTCATGTGACTCACTATTGTACTGAAATAAACAGCCACAATCAGACTCAGCATCTTTCATCTCGTCTTCAATTAATTGCATTTTTCAAAATGTGCATTGTCAGTTTCGTTACATGTCATTTTCATTCTGTGTATTAGTAATTCAAAAATATCAAAAACGCTGTCAATTTCAGTGGAGTTGATGCGTGCGACGGAGTGGGTGAGGGTGACAACATCTGTGCTCTAATCACCTCTCGGTATTGCACCCGCTTGCCTCCCCACCACAGTGTCAGCAGGGGATAGCGCCCCTGGTCCCCCGGTCCCCTCAGTCCCCGGTCCCCTGGTCCCGTGTCAGGAGGGTCTCTTGTCATGTCTTTTATGGTTGTAGTGAAGAAATGATAATTCCTTTGTCTGGCCGTGTGGACTAATTTTCTTCTGCTCCTCTCACCACCCGATTGCATGGTGTTTTCAGGATCAGGCGATATTAATGAATTAAATGGATGTCAGTATCTTTGTTAAAGGCAAGGGCTTTGCGGTCTGGGGGCATGCTTTACCAATGCAATTCTTTGATGATCAGACCGAGAAATCTGAGCAAATGTTACCCAATCAAACAGTGTGTCGGGGAACTCCTGTTCTGAATGTTGTAACTCTAATGTAACCTTAACGCCACTCTCAGCAATGGTGTAGTATGGTTACGGTTGGCGATAAGGTTACCCTATATTTACGCCATTTGATCCTCAGCTTCTTTCGTTCAGTCATGTACTGCAAATAGGACTAGTGTTGGTGAAGGGTCTTTTGAACTTCAATATTGTTACAGCGGGTTATTTTATGAAGTGTTTATTCTAGTACCCAGGATTGTCTCTGTTTAGAAGTTGTAAGTGTTTTCTAACCAATATGGCAGGTATATTCCAATGTAAATAGTATATTGTGTAAGTAAGAACATGCATGGTTTCAGCAGTTAACGGAGTGGTAGCACATCTGACAATAAAGCCCAACAGTTTTTAATTTATCCCTGTCCTGGAAGGACCTGCATCTTCTCTGCAATGGAGACATAGTATAACAATACACAAAGAATCAATGTATGCACCTTATAGATGGTTCATTTGTTCCAAAGATGTTACTTACAGTATATTATATAACGGAATAGTCTCTGGGTCTTAAATGTAACATTTGGTTGTTGCAGATTCTTCTCCCATCAGGAACAGATTGTAACGCCCAATGTCACACATCCATTATAATTACAACTCATCAATATAGTTATCATAGAAGTGCCAAAAAGCTGTGTATTGTTAGCAACATAATCTTGAAAGTAGCCCTAAACAGAATTTTCAAAGACAACCAAAAAATAGATATACATTAAAGGACATTTATCATATTCAACTTGACATATTATTTAGGAATAAAAATGGCTTTCTAGGTTTACATTTACAAAAATCATTCCAATAAATTGCAATGGACATTAATAGTAATTGCTGTTTGAATAACAGGTTAGACTGCACTATCTCCGTGGGTAAAACTGCACTGCAGTGTGTACTTGATCTCTCCTATCTAACAGTGTGGAGGGACAGTGAAATTAGTATTAACATGAGATATTACCACCATTGGTCTTGTATGATTGGCTCATTTACCTCATGTCACATTTCCTCCACGACACAAGATCAATTGTGACTCCGTCATTGTGAAGTGTCGTATCAGCGTTATTGATGTTTACTGAGTGATCAGGCCTGCTATCTGATCGCCACTTTGCCACCAATCTGATGTTCGGATACAGGCTTACATGGATGTTACAAGCCCAATTGTCATTTAGCCTGGTAATCCGCCGAGATTACACGATATGGATTTTCGACTTTATCTCTGCTCTCAGTCTCTTCCTCAATTTCATGGGAATCGACAAGGTGTCACAAGACGATGAGAGATTCATTAGGCATATGTAACCAGGCATTAGGACATAACACGATTGTCCAGGAACACCTCACACGATCAATGCGAGATCAAAAACATAACGCCGTTTCTATTATCCTTGAGGGTGAAGGATCATCTGTTTTTCGGCCCACGTTTGAGCGTCTGCAATATTCTCGCCTGAAAAGGTCTTGGCCATGGTCTGCCCTCAATCAAGATTCTGATGGCTTTTGGTCGCTGGGGTCGTGGGAGGTTAACTGTGTAATAAGAACATGTCAAAAAGCGAAGCCTGAAAATATTGCTCGCTATAGAAATAGCAATTAAGCGGCCATGTTTGGTGCTCTACGACCCTGACTTGCTCTTGGGTACCTTGGTATCGACCTGGGTCCCTTCCCCCCGTACACGCAAGTAGATTAGATACTCAATTACAACATGGGCTGATAGCTGCTTTATTTCTCAATGATGCTGCACAAGCTCTGGTTTGTGGCCTGTGATCTCGTATGTCTTCCACAACGTCCTGGTTGCAACCTCGTGTATCGCAAATCAACCTCGTCAGGACCGCGGCCAAATTGCTCGTGCACAACACAGATTAATTATACAGCGATGAGGCCGGACACCGGACCCAAGGTGCGGCCTGTAATCTAATAACGCAGTGACATACGCAAGATAAAAAAATCCCCTGTCTTGCCTTCTGCCACTTGCCGATGCTCCCTTTTCACCCTGGGAACGGCAAATTGACATGTGGGGCTCTACGTTCAATCAAGCTGAATTAATGTAATAGATTTGCTGGTCCTGGAATGTGTGGAGAAGCCAGTCCATGTCTACCATGAGCTGCTCGCAGGAGTCCCTGAAGCGGCCCAAGGTGGCGTAATGTGGTCGCGCTTCACTTAGCCAAGATTACATTTACAGTCAGGTGGGAACAGAAGACAAAGCCATTTTTTTCAAATGGCAGGAGAAATTTGCTCTGGGACTTGCCGATCAATTCCCCGGGGTCTGATTAATTTCTTTTCAGGCCACTCTGATCCTACTGTCGGCCATTTTTACATGATTATTTTTAACCACTATCTCTACATTTGGGGCAGTTGTAATTTAACTTGAATGTTTGTGCAGACGAAAGTGTTCTGTTTAATGATGGCCGAGGTTCCGTAGCTAATCAGGCAGAACAGATACCACCAGTCTTGGAAACAGAACGTCAGCTGCAAGCACATCTTCTACAGCAAATCATATTTATGCATTTGTAGATGGGTTGGTAGAAGAACGTAACTGGCAACATCATCCTTAAGTGGGTGAAATGATTTGGAAAGAGAATGTTGGACGTGTGGGGAAAGGAGACATTGGAAAAACAGTCCTGTTTCTAAACAAGCCAAATTGACTCCAGTGAAAGAAACAGGTCATGTGGAAGATTGTCTTCACACTTTCTTGTTCTTTATTTCCGACAGAAAGCAAGAACATTGTCTTTGCAAATTGTTCAACTGAAGGTTCTTATGTACTCTATCATGAATTACATGAACAGTCGTGAGTTTTGAGGACAATAGTAGTCATATGGCCATCTTATTTAGTGCTGTATTTTGTCTGAATTTATACAATGTATACAATTGTAATAGAAGTACATTCTTGAATGCCAACACATGTTTCCTGCTTTTCTTGCACATAGGTTATGTATTCATATTAATTAGAATCAGTCTTAAGCCACACTTTTAAAAGTACAGTGCTATCTTGAGGGAGTACATGAAGTATGTAAACCAGAATCTATAACCTGTTCCTGATTCATTGAAACAACTTCTCTGACTTTCAAGGAAGAACCTTTTAAAATCCCACCTTATTTTTATATTCACATACATTATTTTAGATTTTAAATGTTTGTTGTTCTATTAGGAAAAAATATAATAACTAATCTAATCAGAGTGTTTTTGTTGATATGTTTTTCATTACATGATGTGTGTTAAATTGTACGACATGACATGTTAGATAAAAGTGGTTTTCCTAATATTCTATTACATTGCTGTCCTTCTATTCTATGATTCTAAAGGCAACACAGGAAATAAAACTGGCATAAAGATTCATATTATATACTGTACACAATTAATTAAGAGCCAGTAGCCTTTTTGGACATATATTTAGCTTTAGTATTATTTTAACAATGAAGAATTTCTTAATTTTGAGGTATTCTTCAAGAATTTTAAGGTGAATTGAAAAACTAATTGCACCAGATTCCTCAAGAAAGTTTGAAATTTGTTAGAACACTTCCATAAAAACCCATTGGCATGCCCTTAATTTTATGAGTATAGATAAATACAAAACCAGTGATTGTGTCCACATGTGTATATCTCAAAATATTACAAATACTTTGAGGGTTATGGTAAAGTGTACGTTCAGCTAAAAGATATATCTATCAATTAGACATATATTTTACTGAAATTAAAAAATTCACTGTCTCTCACACAACCCTGTTTGAATAATGTTAACCCTCTCCCTGCTGGATGAGGCACATACACTGCTCCATAGGGCATCTCTGGTTGCCTCCAGCATGGAGAGGGTTAATCATTGCTCTGAAGCATCTTCAGTCGTCTTCAGCATGCAGAAGGTTAAATATTGCATTCTTGTCATCTCTGGTCTCATTTTGATTGCAGGCTAGGATGTCAGGAGGTGGGTACACGGTGGGACCCAGTTCAGATCCACCTGGACACCGATGACCGATGTCCAGCGTCTGTAGCAGGGGTGTCCTGTGGCGGCCGACATACCATCGTCTGGCTGAAGAACGGACACGCCTACTGCTTCGGCAACAACTTCTACGCGCAGTTGGGATACGACTTCAAAGATCCTACATACAAAGAAAATAAGGTAACAGGTCATATTTGCAATTAATATTCATGAAGTCTCCATGTTAATCTTGTCTGGAGGGCTATTGAAACGAGGTATCAAATTACATGAAAGAAAAGCTGTAATGCATATATGCTATTTAAAAAATACATAAATAAATCTTGACTAGAAGTATATTGAAACTAGGGATTAAATTGCATGAAAGAACTTGAGAAAACGTGTTATGTGTATATGTTATTTTATGAACATAGATACATCTTGACTAGAAGTCTATTGAAATTATATATCAAATTGCATGAATACAACTTGAAAAAGAAAAATCTGTTATGTATACTCATGATACATTAGCTGATAAAAGATAAATAAACCGTAATCTGGAGAATTATGTAACATTATGATAATATACAGGTATTGTACTTTGATAGGGTACTTGATATATTTTATGCTAATACAGGCTTCAAATAATGATCCTTGTCTCACCTGTTCAGAGTTACCTCCCTTAGACCTCACCTGCCCAGGTGTATCGTGAGACTGATATCTAGCCTTTTAATACTCATGTTTCAATGTTATGAATCACTACTCCTATACAATATGTGCTATGTTATTAGATTGTAAAAATATTGTCAATAAAAGGTGAAACAGATTTATGAACAGAATGCCCATTAAAAGCTGCATCCAAATATTGATGTGATATATGGAACATTATCATACGTGTGGGCAAAGTAATGTAGTTTTTATATTATGCTATGATTGCAAATATGTTGCATCTAAAGAGCATTATCATTTTGTTTAATGTACATCATTTAGTATAGCAAATATTGTCATAATGTTAGATACAGAAGAGGAGCATTGGTAGATCCTTGCATTTTATTTGTGGTCATTATTTTTCTCATGTAGGCTACTTTCTTGTTTGTTCAGGAAGGTAAATTGTTACTGTTAGGTCCACTAGTTACTATGGAAATTACTTTTAGTTACTAACACCATTCTTATTTTGATCACAATATAAAAATTACTACCGTAATCAATGTAATTGATGCATGTCGCCAAACCTATACAGACTACAATAAATTAATTTAATAATAATTTTAGATTTATTTAATTTCATCTAAATTTATATGCAGTACAACCGAGCAATTTCAGTAGTTGTAATGGTTATTTGTAATCAGCTGGTAATTTAATTCTACCATGTATGATTTTCTTCCAGTTACAACCCAAGCTGTTAACGTCCCTGAAGTACCGCTATGTTACACGTGTCTGCTGTGGAGACAAACACAGTCTCTTTCTCTTCAATGACGGCACTGTGGCAGCCATGGGGTAGGTGTACTTTACATCTATAGCAATGTTTTATTGTCAAATATATGCAATGATTCTAGCAATGTTATTGGTTGAGAGGTGTCCTGGAAAACGTTGTACACCCAGTTTGTTCGTAGTTGAAAGTTGTGACCTCACTATTAACTGTGACATCATTGCAGCTGCCCTCGATGCATGCGTTAGAAAGACATTCTGCACGAATATTAACACGTTCACTTTCTTAAAATGGGCCTGGTTGTATGAAACTGCCATTAACTAATGACGTGATTAGCCATTATTCCTGCATTGACTTTCAATGCTAGCGTAACATCACATTAGTTAATGGAGGTTTAATGACACATTAATGAAGCATTGTTTCATACAAACGGGGCATATATACTGTATAGTAGGTCTACTATGATTTTGGATAAACTAGTTATCAGAGTGATTTTTTAGGTATACAAGAACTTTCAGCTTGTAGAAACACCCCAGAAATTAAACTGGTTGCTAATAATCCTAAATGATCATTGACATTGATGTCTGTGACTGTACCTTTAACATTTGACTCAACTGTTTATTGTCTTATTCATCCACAATTCCAATTACAATAAACCCCAATTTTGAAAAATAATAATACATTGTTGAAATAATATGTTTAGGGTCAAAACTGAGAAAGCTAACTATTAGTATATTTCTGCACATATCGCTTCAAGTTAGTCCTATAGGTGATTGATATACGTGTGACAGTATACCTTTAAACTTTTATTATATATGGGTCAATTTCTACTTCTAATTAACCCTCTCCCTGCTGGATTAGATGCAGACACTGTTCTTTAGGACGGTTATGGACCGGTTATCCGAAACTAGAGAACAACTATAGAAATGTAGTTTTGGTAAACCGGTACTGGTGAGATTGGTTTATTTCGGACATTCGGTACAATAGACTTTCGGGAAACCGGGACGACAGCTTTCGCAAAGCAAACACTAAGGGTAGCAAGAACAACAAGACTACTGTGTTATACCATACTCATATTTATTCTGGAGACTTATAATTTAAGTCCGTTAAAGTACATGTAGCACTCAGTATTTCAGCCACATGGTGATATAATATCAAAATCATTAATATCAAACTCATAAGCATCACATAAGCATGATAATTTGATCAGCACTCTGTAAATGTGATAGGGCTTAAATATGTCAATTGTTCAAATCAAATCGTTGTCTCATCACTTAGTTGAGATGCAACAGCTCCGCCACGTGGTCGGTGTACTGCATGTCCGTGAGTGCGTTGTTCATCAGCTGGTCCTTCAGTGATCGTAGCCGGATGTCGATGTTCCTGTACTTCTTCTTGCGAGCCGGAGCTCTCCAGTGACCATCCAGCTGCTTCAACTTCACCTCGTTCACGGATTGTTCCCTCTGGAGAAGTTGGACCACCTCGAATATGTTTGGATGACTCTTCTGTGCCAGCTTGTTCAACTTGTGGTGCCATCCTTCCAGATGATTGTTCGTGCGATGTCCTTCATTGCCGAAGTGGTTCCACATGTGCATAGGCCAGAGTCCTTCGATCCAGGTAGTGGTGACATAGTCCATGACTTGCGTGATCTTCGGACCCTGTGGACTGTCAGCAATGATATCCACCCAGACATCTTCAACTTTATCCAGTGGCACAAGTGGAAGAGCAGCAGCTCGACGGATCACTTTCTTCACTTCTGCGTCTTCTTTGTAATCCACTGCCAGGCCAACCTTCTGCGTGCGTCGCCAGATACACTGCGTGTAGTGGAAGAAGCATCCACGGAGATTGGCACCTGGAAGAACTGTCCGAACTGCATTGTGGACGGATCTCTCAAAGTCCAACTGAACGGTTCCAGGAGCAAAGTTCAGGCCAAGTAGATGAGCTCTTTCCTGTAGGAATTCCAAAGTGCGAACGTAAGTCGCTTCCGTTCTGTTGGGCAGCAGACAGAACACCAATGGGAACATGTGACCCTGGGACTCTGCATGGAATGTGTAAAGCTGGTCAAATAGCTTCGGCGCCGACGAAAATGTCCCATCTCCGTAAACGACATCAGCCTCGCACAACAACTCCAAATTCTTGTCCGTCGTGAATATGAGTATAGGCTCCCC
>JAVCKZ010036784.1:0-14641 GCA_034780755.1 Lepetodrilus elevatus | reverse complement strand
CATGGTGCATCCTTAGGACGGCTTGGACATGTTTTACCCGTACTAGAATCACAACTAGATTTTGGCGTATCAGTAGACCTCACCGGTTGTTTGCCGTCAGTAAAGTCGGGGCCAGATGTGCTATTGCAATGTTTTGCCATAATTTATCCTATTATAAACGAGGTACCCATACCCCAATCATCAATATTTTCAGTAGTGAAATCTTTCAATTGTTCCATACAATCCGCAATATCAGCATCCGCTCGTACAATCAATTCTTGTGCATTCAATGTAACTCCACCACCAGCACCAGGAAGTTGCGTGTATTTACCACGAATCTCAGATAAGATAATCCTTGCTGTAGCTGATGCAAATTTCTCAATCCAAGTTTTAGTTCTTCTATCTGTCAATAATTCTTGTTCAGTACGTTCAGTTTTACATTCAAGAAGAATCTTTTCACCTTCTTCAAATTGTTGAAAGAAATCTAATGTCCGATTAGTCTCATCCCACATAAAAGTGGTTCTAGGCCTAAACATGTGATTCATTTCTTCAATGTATTGTGCAGTTAAATGATAAGTAACTAAATCAACCGATCCACTGGAAAACATATCTTGAAGCATTGATTGTCCGTGAAGGCTGGTATTCATACTCATCATATTGTAATTGAATCTATGTGCTTCAATTACATCGACAATCTTGTTAAAACCAGCACGTTTACTCGTCATTACATAATGTTGTGTTTGGCTAGATCCAATCAAGAAAAAGTATTCACGACGATAAGCAATACTACTACGCTTACGTAATGATTCTAATGCTGATGTGATTGCAGTATCCATTTGTGCTGGTGTCAGTTCAACATCGACAACAGGGTAACCTAACTGTATACGTATACTGTCTGCAAGCTCTCTGCGTTCATCTGGTGATCCATCATCACCAACACCAATCTGACTATAAGATGGCATTTGTTCCATACCATCAGAACCATAAACAACCCTTAAGATTTTTGTTCCAGGTAAATTATCTTCATTAAATAAGAACTCTTCTTTTGTAACCTTTGTTGCGGGTGGTTTAATATTTTCAAATTCACCATGATGTCCAAATTCATGACCAAAAGTAAGATCAACATTATCAGATGCAAAACCAGTACCATATACCTTTTGTCCACCAGGTGTAGGTATCATCATGCATACACTTGAACCAGTCTTCTTAGATACAAATGCAATATTACCATTCTTATCAAATTCAGCCTTAACTGGTGGTGATGTTTCTATCCATTGCTTACCATCCCATTCCATTAATTTATTAGTAGCAGTGTTAAACCATATTGTACCTTTACTGTGATGAATTTTATTAGCAAGATATGGTATAGCGGCCCATTGTAAACCTACACGTTGATTCAGCGTGTTAGTTGTGGTGTCAAACCAGAATGTGCCTTGTGGAATTAACGCTGGGTCAACCGTAGATTCTACTGTGTTTATAGTGTTCCATTTATTATTAATTGGCTGTGACCATTGTTTAAATACATTTTTAGATGAATCAAACCATACACTACCAACGGCCATTTTTGTAGGGTCGGTTGGGTATGCAATATAAGGTTTTGTTACGAATGAACCATTCTTGAATATTTTAAATTCATTTGTTGTAGTGTTAATCCAGGCAGAACCCTCAACAATAGGCTTCGCTTTACTAGGATCAATTTTTGACTCAACCACATGCACTTGATCCCATGTGGAATCAATAATATCCCATACAAATAATGCTTCATCCGTTGAACGCCACCAGATGTTACAGGATTCAACCTTAGTAGGATCTAATTTCCAAACTAAGACTTCTTTATCATTCCAAAGGTTACCCGCTGTATTAAATTCTTTAAGCTCTTCGGTTGATGATTTATACCATAACGTTCCATTAGCGGGTGATTGTGGTTGAGTTTCTGAATTTATATACAATGGTGCTAGTTGTTCCGACCATACACCAGCATCACGCTTAAATAAGGTGTTAATGGTTGAATTGAACCAGAATGTACCATTTGATAATGTGTTTGGCTCATGTGGCCAGTAAATAGCCGACCTTGGTAACCATTTATCTTCAACTGTTCTCCATTCTGATAATTTATGATTTTTACTATCAAACCAAAATGTACCACATTCAGGCTTAACTGGTAATGATGGGTCAATTTCCTGTTTATAAGTGGTAAGTACACACCATGTAGTTGAATTCCACTTGTAGGTATCCGTACCATTATACCAATGCATATCACACTTAGGTGTTCTAGGATTAGCTTTTGCCACCGCATGCACGGCTACAATTTCCCATATATTAGTTGCTGTATTTCTTTTACTTAACGCCTTTGTGGTTGGATTGTACCACCACTCTGTAGCTGTTAAATCAGATGGATCAGTCTCATCAATAATTGCATTAATAGGATTATGATCTTTACCATCAAATTGCAATAATTGTTTCTTATCTGCATCCCAAACATATTTTCCAGCTTCAGGTGGTTGTCCAGATTGTGCGGGATTACCTAACCCGTTAAGTTGTTTATTGATAGCATTTAATAAGTCTTGATATGTACCAACATCTGCACCATCAACCTCAATTGTGACATTCTTACCAGGTGAATTCGGTAGATCATCATTTATATTTACATCAAATTTATATTTCTTACCGGGTGTTAAATTTGTTCCATCTGTAGGTAATACACCTTCACCTTCTTTTAACGCAACTGTTTGCGTACTAGGTGTATTGTCTTCCTTTTTATTACCTAATGATCGTGAATATGCTGATACACCAGCAGTATGATATCGACCTTGGCAATCAACCGCATAGGCTGTTACAAAATAACTCAACGAGGGGTCTAAATCAGATACAATTAATGATGTTGTTAATTCTTGATTATTTGATCGTTTCTCACCTTCATAAAACGCACCAACAACAAGTGCAGTTCCAATAACATCACCAGCATGTAAATCCCGGTTTGCCGTTGGGTCACCTTCATATCTAGTTCCATCTGAAGGTGTTGCATCTTGTCTATTTTCCTTTGTATCTAGTACCAAAATGATACCACAATATGCACCTCGGCCTTCTGCCGCTGTTTTACAACCCTGTGCTGGTGATGGTATATTCCATGATGCAGTACCTTGTGTTGATGATGGTTTACCCACCTTAAAAGTGATCGTTATTTGTTCACCTTCAACCTTTATCTGATTGGGTGCATCATTTGCTGAATCAAAAATTGCCATATAACCCCTAAATCTAAATTATGTGTATATGGTATTTATCGTTTTTGAAAATTAAGATTCAGTACCGTTATCAATCTGATGTTTAGTGTTAGTATCAATCCATTTCCGCATCTTCTCATCTGACCATGATAGCTTTAAAATATCGGATGATTTACCATTAATAATTATTGAAGCATCTATAATTATAGGTTCATGCCATTCCGTATATTCCCATAGAATAGTCACCACATCTTTAGGTTTAAGATTGATTTTAGTAGTAGTAGTAGTGCCACCCTCATTAATTTTTAATTTACAGTATTTGGTTACAGTATAAGAGTGTTTTTTACGTGGCGCATCATTTGCAGCATCTAATAAGACATGCTTTGATTGAATGTACTCCTTAAGAGTTAGATGTTTATCAGCCATGATGGTATTTATTTATTTTGTTAATCGGTGTTTAATTTAATGTGGTATTTATACATCAATGTCACAACTATTAACAATGTAAGTCCTTTTAAAATTGTATCACATTATAATATCAGATCACACACAAAAAAGCCACCCCGAAGGGTGGCTATCTCTGTGCATCAATTGTTACTTAAATCTTAAGCAAGATCCAAAGCAGTAACGTTGATTTTTCCGTAGTAATCAGCACTGTTACCCAATGATGTCGTTGTATCAGTAAAGGTGAGTTTACCGTAACGTGTCATAAGGCTCATAGCGCGATTAAAAGTTACAGGGTTAGTAACGATACCAGAACTCATAAGAGGTACGTATGGGCAGTAGTAATAACCAGCATCACTTTGTCCATTTCCACCTTTATAACCAACTAGGATAGTGTCGTTTTCACCAGCAGCAACATGTGCATACATGTAGGAATAAACTTTGATGTTACCATTCAGAGTACCAACCAGCATTGTGTTGTTTGGCCCTTTGAAAGATCCGCTAACAGCAGGTGCGAAAGTGCTACGACTTGCAGACTGTAGAACACCAACCATACGAGGAGAAACAACGATGAAGTTACCAGCACCACGACGTGTCTTACGACCGATTTCATTAGCAACGTCATTAATGATAACGCCGATGTTAGCCAGACGATCACCAACGTATGCAGGTGCATAGTTACCAGCAGCACTTGAACCATATCCACCAGCACCAGCGCCGTCGAATGTAGCGGCTGTACCAGCCAAAGCGATAAGGTCAGTGATGATTTCTTGATCGATTTCAGAGATGATATCAGCAGACAAAGCTTTAGTCATTTCAGTTTCGATGTTCATATTGTGGCTGCTTTTAGCGTCTTGCATAGCTTCTAAAGAGATGCCAGCTTGCAATTTACGGCTTTTAGCTTCAACAGTTTGTCCAATGATGTTCATACCCATTTTACGTCCACCAGAACCTTCTAGGTGTGAACCAGAACCACCATGTAGGCAATCATTAGCACTATCAAGTGAAGAACCCCAACCTAAACCATGTGCTCCAGCGGCAGCAATGTTAGCAGTTCCAGCTTGGCCTTTTGAACCAAGTCCAGAAGCACCAGCATCAACATCAGCACCAATACCACCAGTGTACCATTGACGGATAGGTGAAAGATCGCCACCGAAAACTTCGTCGCCTTTAGCGATGTTAGCAGGCAGTCCGAAAGGATTTGCATGAGTTCCTTCAACATCCTCAGCATATGTGTAACGCATTGTGTAAACCTGGTCAACTGCGCCTTTCATAGGAACAACACCAACTAACTCAGTTCCGATAGACCCAAGCATAACACGGCGTGTCATAGGTAAAAGAACCCTACGGTACCCAGCGATATCATGTGCTTGTACAGATCCATCAGAAGCGCTTTCTGACAAATACACTTTTTCATTCTCAAGAGCGCCACTAACCAATTCAGCTTGGTCGCTATTCAGACCTTCTGTAAGAGCTGCTTTAGTCTCTTCCCAATTTTCAAATAAATTTTCCATTTCAAATATCTCCAATATTAAAGTTTTAAGATTAAATACCTGCTAAACGCTTAAGTTCTTCCAAATTAGCATTTGTTTCTTCAGGTGCGCTTTCTGTAACTACAGTAGTTTCCAGATCGCCAGTTTCAACAATTACCTCAACCTCTGCGGTATCAGCAGTTTTTACATCCTCAGCAATTACTTCAATTTCTTCATTCTCTGAGATATCTTCAGCAGACTCCTTCAGGATTCTACCGATGAATTTGTTATAGCCTTCTTCTAGATCGCTTGTTGCAACGTTCTTTAGGATAGCTTCCATGACAGCTTTTTGATGACCACTCAAAGGTGACAACAATGTGTTTAGTTTTCCTTCACGAACCATCACATCACGCTCCTCTTCAATAGCGTTAAGTTGTGCAACAGTTTCTTCCAATTGTGCTTCAACAGATGCCAATGTAGCGTTAGCGCCATCAACGTCGATGTATTGTGAATATTGCTCACTGAAAGCTTCAAACATTTTACGACCAGCATTATCTTGCTTGGCTTGTTTGAAATCTTCACGCAACTCTTCAAGTTCACTATTCATGCGAATTTCTAAGAAGGTAGAAGTTTTCTCAACCAACTCATTCAGATTTTCACGCAATTCAATAGCCATCTCTTGTCTAGCTTCAACAATCTTTTCAGCATACTCGGCTTCTAGATCACGGAATGATTCAATATCACTACGTAATTCATTCATCTCATGACCAAGGTAAGTACCAATCTGCGAATCAAGTGCTTCAACTAGTGCTTCTTTCTCAGAAACCCATTGCTCGGCCAATTCAGCGCGAACTTCAGCAGTTGTTAATGTAGTAGCTTCTTCCTTTGCTTCTGCAATGGCTTCAACCATTTGCGATTTGAAAGCTTCTTCAATTGAAGTTTTAGTCTCTTCAGTCAAGACCTCGGCTTCTAGAAGTTTTTGTAATAGTTCATCCATCGTTAAGTCTCCCTTTATAAAGTGTTAAATCAAGAGAAGTTACAAACTCTCTCGGCACAAACAATTAATTAAATTAATTTGATACAGGTATTTATTAATAAATGCATAATTTATTAATAATTTAGGAGAATATAGCTAAAACCGCATAGATAATGGGTTTTAGCTATATTAAAGACGTGTAATTATTTGATTTTTTTGAATGCTGCTTCAGATAGCCATTTTAATATTTCACGTTTGAAATACTTTTGGGCTGCGTCATCATGTTGTAATGATTCAGCTAATGATAATATTTCATTACCATTCTGTGCCATTTCTAATGATTCAAGAACCGCTGTAGGGTAGGCACCAGGTGCAGATGGAACCGCAACAATATCAACAGTAACAAATTGAAATTGTTCTACGATACCAGACTCATTTACATGGCCTGTTCCTCGTGATGAAACACCAGTTGCAACGCCGCTTAATAAAATCTCTTTAGCGATTTGTCCCATTGGCGTTCCCATGATTTTAGCCCGACCGATCACATTATTACCATCCATTTTCATTTCAGTAATAACATGCGAGATTCTATCAAGGTTTATAGATAATGAACTGGGATGATCTAGTTCACCAAAAATACCTTTAGCCTCCTGAATCCGTGTAGTTGCAGCAGCGACCGCATCCTTCATTTCTGGTAAAGTATAAATACGGCCATTACGGTTCTTTGTTTCTGACTGCATAAAAATACCAGTCAACCATAAATCCTTATTATCATCAGTTTGTGCCTCAGTGATGATGTTTGCCTGTTGTGGTGATAACTCCTCGATTAATAATTCTGTTTTCATTCTATTATTCCAAAATAGTAGTGTGATACTACTATTTATGGGTTTTGGTGAATTTTTTAATCTTCGTCTGCAATTTCTTCAACTTCAAGTGCTTCATCATCCTTATCAGCTTCTTCAGCTTCACCTTCTTCAGCTTCACCTTCTTCAGCTTCAACAGCAGCAATCGCGGCAGTAACTTCAGCTTCAATATCAGCATCATCATTATCTTCAAGCTCTTCATCACTAATTTCAAGTTCATCAAGATCTTCACCTGTAAGTGCTTTATACATGTGTTTCTGTGCAACTTTATTGAATTTAATTTTAGCTTGTTCAGAGTCATCATTAATAATATCATCAATCATGGCTCGTAAATCATCTTTGCTACTCATTGGTATATCTCCATTATGTTAATGTATACCAATATTTATAGCTTAAAAAAGGTAGTGTGCTACGCGTCTGGTGATCCACCATCATCATTAGCTGGTGGAATATCACCATCATTACCTGCAGACATTTCTACATCATCACCACCAGCATCCATATCACCACCCTCACCAGGTTCAGCATCACCATAAATGGCAGGATAATTAGATTCATCATCAGAAGAATTAATACCTTTTTGCTTGGCTAATAATTTAGCATTTTCAGCAATTTCAACATCATCCAATTGTAGGTATTTTCTTAATGCAAATTCTTTAGACAAATAATCAACACTATCAGCCTGTGCAATAGCACCTAATAGTGCAGCGTCAAGTTCTTGTTGTCGATATGTACCAAAGTTTGAAGGTGGTCTTAATTTAATCTTAAACATTGACGGATCAATATTAATACCAGCATCATGTAGATATTGTTTAAATTCACGATCCAATGGAATATTCAAATGTGATTGTAAATGTGAAATATAAGTAGCAAATCTTAATTCTTGAATATATGCCATACCAACTTTACCATCATTATATTGCGCACCACCATCAGTTGATTCAATCATATAAGATGATGGTATACGTAATCCACGCCATTCTTTACGTTGAAAATATTCCAAATCTGTAATTTCACCCAACCCTGATCCACCAGGTAGTGTTGTAACAGATGAATCATTACCATCACCCCGTGATGCAAAGAAGTAATCCTCTGATTGTGATTCTGGATTATATGTTGTGGTAATCTCTGCACCATCACCTTTATTAGTTGGCACTCGTGATTGGCGTATTTCAGCTTTAATACCGGCTAAATATTTCTTAACCTTGGCACCCTGCATATTACCAACCGCAATACTAAATACCCTACGTTCCGGTGCTCGTTGAATTCTATAAATGATAATTGAATCTTCTAATAACTCTTTTTGTTTATGTGTTTTATAGATAGATCGTAATATCGACTCACCAAAAGGTGCGGAATCTGACATATCATCATTAAGTGAAAAACGAACAACATCAATATTTGGAACCACTAATATCGCATCTTCTTTATCCTTTTCAGATAATACATCAAAATCAACTTCGGTATAATCCTGGCCTTTAATTTTGGCAGTTTTTAATTTCTTCTTCATTTTACCGATAGATTGTGATGTTAACTGCCAACCATTAATAATAGTTCGGTCATCTTTATCAACAATCGCACCTTTTACATATTTTGGATGAACATATTTCCAACGGATTTGATCTGGTTCTTTCAAGAAAAACACATCACCATATTTAACCATAAGTCTAGCAATCTTATAAATCCTAGCATCTAATTCTTGAATTTCAATCCAGTGTTGTAATGCTTCATTTAAGGTGGTAACAATGTTGTCTGAAACTGTTTCTTTATGATGTTCATGAATTGATATTTCAATAAGATCATCATCATCTAATGAATTACCTGCGATTTCTTCTGCTATTACATCTAATGATCGTGCAATTTCAATATCAGCATCCATGGAATCGTAATCGCGATATTGATTCATTCTAGATGAACTACCAGACATAAGTTGGTTATACCATGCATTCTTTTTATTATGGATATCACCATCATCAATATCATCTTCAATTACTTGCGTGGGTTGAATAGGCTGTACTACCTTCAAATACCCTGACCAATTATTACTCATCCTTAATATCCTCTAATTCCATTAGCTTATAGTGTATTTATCGTTGCCAAAATTAAGGTTTCATTGTTGATCTACCTGGCACCCTTATCATTTGTAATCGGTATCCCCTACGATCTTCGGCTGAAAGCTCACTTGCTATCTCCACATCTTGTTTAGTTTGTTCTTCCACCTTCTTGCTAGTTTCACCAGTATTCAATGCGGTGGTTTGTGTGTTATCAGCCGTAATTTGTGTATTAGCATTAACATTTTTCATTTCTGTATGGATTTTATCTAATGTTTCCACTACCTTTTCATCTGATTTATTTTTATCATCACTTGACCACCAGTCGGTAAATTTATCAAACGTTGAGGTAACACCATCAACAACCGTTGCTATACCTTTACCAACACCATCTACCATAATATCAGAATATGCCTCTGGTGCTAATGTTTCAAATGCCTTCATACCAGCACCACCAACGGCGTATCCTGCTGCACCTGCTGCACCCACCATACCAACCTTTCCAGCCATTCCTGCCCCAGCTTTTGTTGCAATTAAAATACCTGATAATGGTTTCATTAATGTGGTACCAAGTGTTGTGATAGATCCACCTATACCAAACCCTGCTTTTGCTAAGATAGCCATTGATGCTAGGTTAACCGCTAGACCGCCAACAGTAGTAGCAAGACCAGCAACAATATTAACCAATGGATTTTGCACCACTGGTTTAATCAATGTGTCATAAATTCCTTTAACCCAATGCATACCATCTTCAATCGCACTCAATTGTGGCTTTTCTATTTGCTTTGGATCTTTCAATGCCATTGTTTTTGTTAATGATTGATTTGCCTCGTGCATAATCTTTTTAGTAGAATCACCTAATTGACTCATCATTGTTGATGTGGCTTGTGCTAGGCCAAAATTACTAGATCCCATGCGTTTTTGGCTTACTTCATCTAATTTACCTAAGAATTTCATCAAAAACGCATTATCATCTTTTCCTCTGGCATTTGGTGACATTCTCATTATACTTGCAGCCTTTTCACCACCTTGGAGACCCATAGCACCAGATACCGCTTGTAATTTAGCAGCTTCTTTTAGTCGTGATTTTGGATCTAGTCCTGATAATGAGGATAGTGCTTCATTTGCGCGTAATGCCGCATCCACTGTTTTACCCATGGCCACTTGCATTTTGACACTTGATGCAATCTCCCGGATCTTATTCATCCGGCCTTTATTATCCAACTTCATCATTTCTTCTTGAACTGTAGCTGAATCTAAATGTTGTTGAATTTTAGCCTGAATTGCCGTACTTTCCTCACCAGTATTAATTGCTAAGGTTTGAAAGGTTTTCATTAATGATGCTGATTCTTTTGATAAACTCTGTAAACTACCACTAATACCCTGTGATTTTATCATCTTAATATTAGTCATTAACAACCGTATACCTTCACCCTGGTCACCGGTTAATTTATATGCTTGCTTTGTGTATGCTTCCTGGCCATCCCTTGCTTGGTTAAACGCACGGTTCATATCTGCTACCGCACCATTCAAACCATTACCAGCATCAGTGGATGATAATAATACCTGCCTAAAATCACCTGCTACGGATTGTAGTGCTTCTGGTGATAATTTCATAGCCAATGCTGAATCTTCGGCCATGCCCATAAACATACCAGATTGGCGCTTCATTGAGGTTTCAACCTCATCAAATGAACGTGAAAACCCTAATATTGTCAAACTGGCACCACTAGTCACCGTGATAAATTTACTTAAGGTTGATTTTGCAAAATCCAATTTCTTAGTAAAATATTCAGATGATTTTATAGTTGATTCAATTGCTAATGCCTTCTCATACTCTTTATGTGTCACATCAGCTATAACAGCATTTGCACCTTCAAAATGGATATTTAATCCAGTTGCACCTTGTTTAAAGATCTTATTGAATTTATTAACCTCAGGATGCATGCTGCTAATATTACCAGTCATGTCCTTTATATTACGCGCTGTGTCTTCGGTGATACCTTTTGCTGTTTCAGATTCAGCTTGTGCTTTTCGAATTTCATCACCAAGGTTCTTAGCATTCTCAACATCTTTACGTGCAAGTTTTAACCGTTCACGATTCAATAATTCCTCTTGTTTCTTCTTGTTCTTACTATCACGCTCATCTTTCCCGTACACTTCCTTAAGGTCGCGCATTTGCTCGGCATATTGCCGGGTGTTATTATCAACGGCTGATGCCATCATTTGAATTGCTGCTGTAATATCCATTTAAACCCATGTAAATTAGTTGATTTATGATGTATTTATGGTATTTGCGACTAGTATCACATGCCTTTTTTGATTCAATAAATACCATTATAATTCAAATAGGAGTTTTAAAATGACGGATGAAGTGAATGTACCAGATCCTACCATTGCACCACCAATACCTGCACCAGTAGAACAACCGCCCAGAGTTAACTCATTATTAACAAAGGCTAGATTGCCTGGTCAAACGTTTAGGTTGCCTTCTAATGGGTTAAATTATGGCGCTGGTGTGATATCACCAGAGGTTAGTAACGGCGAGGTGCATGTGTACCCAATGGCCGCTATTGATGAGATTACCATTCGATCACCAGATAAATTGTTCAGTGGTGATGCAGTTCGTGAGGTGTTCTCACGATGTATACCACAAATTCTATCACCTGGTTCTTTATATGCAAAAGATATTGATTTTTTGATGGTTTGTTTACGTAAGGTTTCTTACGGTGAGGAATTTGAAGTGGCATACACACATGATTGTGAAGATGCTAAAGAACATACCTACGTTATCAAAATGGATGCAGTTCTGAAAAAGGTAAAAGAGATTGATCCAACTACTATTGATAAAAAGTTCACTATACCTTTATCAACTGGCCAAGTGGTGAAAGTGCATCCTATTCGTTATGATGACATGGTAGCCATTATGCAAGATTATGATGAAGATGTTACGGATGTTAAAGATATTGAACAGCAATCATTACGATCAATTGCTAGTATTATCACATCAGTTGATGGTATTACTGATAAGGCTGATATTATGGAATGGCTTAAAATATTGAATATTTCTGATGCTAAGAAAATATCAAATGCAATTGATTCAACTGGTGATTGGGGTACTGATCTATCTAAACGCGTAAAGTGTAAAGACTGTGGGAAAATGACCACCATTGTAGCACCGATGAATCCAATAAGTTTTTTCTCATGATGCTAAAGTCCGGTGACGTAGAAAAGATTCAACAAATGGTTGGCACGATGCAACGTGAAGCTAATCAGATTATTGAATCTATGATTGAATTATCATGGCGTATGCGTGGTGGAATAACCTACCATGATATGTTTGATATGAGTTCCATGGAAAGAGATAAAGTCCGAGATTTTATCGAAAAACACATGGAATCCATTAAAGAACATCATTACCCAATCTACTGAGATTTTAGCGTATCTGTGTAAAGGCATCTTTCCACCATTTAGGGAATTTGCCTTTCATACTATTATAAAGCCTAGTAAAATTACCATCCAAGATATAAACAACACCTTGATCTGTCTCAGATCGAACTATACGGCCACATCCTTGCATAATATCAATAACTGCTTGACGTTGATACCATTCATTAGATAATTCCATCCTACGGCGAACCCATTGGTCACCAAGATATAAGAATGGTACTTTCAAAAAGATGGCAAATGTGCCTAATTCACCTTTAAGGTCTAAACCTTCTGTTGATGATGGTGACACTAAAAGTGCTGGTTTATGGTGTGTTAAAAATGATTGTATGGCATCATTTCTTTTAACATCTAATTGTGGCCCATGTGAGAAAATCATTTGTGGTGAGTTGACATTTTGTTCAAACCAGTCTGCTAACCGAAAGTTACCAGTATGAATCACACCTGACTCATCCTTATGGCGGTGTACAATCTCATTAAGCGCATCAATTAATAAATCTCGTTCATCAGCACGTTCAAATGAATTCCACGATGCATTCATACTCATCACTGGTTTATAATAAACTGGCCTATTATCAGCCGGGAATGTGCTATCAAGTTTCAAAATATCAGTTTCATCTCTAGGAATCCCAAGGTCTCTACAAAATCCATCAACATCAACAATGGTACCAGACATAAATAAAAACTTTTCAGCCATTGGTACTAATGTATTTTTAAACGTATACGCGCCTGTGAGACGTGAATATGCAAAACTCTTATCTGTATTAGTTGAATACACAAAAGTGGTGTTAAGTTTATCAAAATCCATTGTGAATAGATGATTAAAACTTAAACTCAATTCCGCAATATAAATAGCCTCTTTTAATTCTTTAGTGTCATCATCAGATAGGCTGGGTTGTCCCTTTAACGTTTCTATACGATCACACATCACCAATGATAAGTCATCTAAACGTGGTTTAAGGTGTTCCATTTGCCACATCAATGCATCAGCAATATTGTCATGAGTTCTGAATGGCAATTGATGTTTTGTACAAAATGAAGCGGATATGGTTATCTTGTCAAATTCAACTAAGAATGATTCTAATTTATGTGCCTCATCTAGCACCATCAATTTTCGTGGATCAAACACATCAGTTTTACTAAAATGCAAGAGTGCTAATTTATAATTTAAAATCGTATGAGATGATTTCTTTGCTTTTGTTCTAGCTTGTTTATAAGGACAACACTTACATCCACCTTTAGTTGCCAACATACCAATCTCACATGATGAATTCACTGATTCACATTGGTAATTTGATTTTCCGTATAATGAATTGATACTAATATCTGGTGCATATTCATCATTCTCATATTGTTTTTGGAGAATAATTTGTGGTGTTAATATGAATGATTCACCAGGATGGATCTTACCTTGTGATAGATATCGACTATACGTTAATGCTATCCCAGATTTTCCACTACCCACAGGCGCTTCCAGTATTAAGTATTTTTTATCACTACTCTCAAGCCATTCTAATGCCTTAATTTGCCCTTCACGGGGTGGTTTATTGTCTGGTAATGCCCAGAAATCTAAAATACTCAATGTATATCCTCATAATGTTAAAATAAACTTCAACCTGTACCCAATTAAGGATACAGGGTGCTGCTTACTTCTTAATAAACCTCCTAATCACTATCAGACTTAATAAACCAAACATACCAAATGAACCACTACCAGAATCCAATTTAGCATCAGTTTTATGATCCACTTCTTCATCATGAACTTCATCGATTAGTTGATTCATTCTAGTGGCAATAAGATCCAATTGTGCGCGAGTTGATGAATCAGCTATCAATTCCATAATCTCAGCACGATCTTCAGGCTTCAAATTGGCATAATCAAGAATCCTTACCAATACTGCCTTCAATCTAGCTATCATCTGGCTATCAGTAAGGTGTTCACCTTCAAGATACCGTTCATTTGCCAATCGAATCTCATTACGCAGGCCAACCATATCACGTCCAGTCATTATAGCATCAATTCTAGCTTGAATATTAGCACGATCACTTCCTGACATGGGTGTGCGGTCTAATGTCGCTTGTATCCACGCAACTTTACTGCCTAATTCAGAATCAAACCCTGATATTGCACGTTTAAGCTCTAATGCCACCAGTTCTACCTTTTCCATGGTGCTAGCCTGTGTGAGAT
>JAVCKZ010036673.1:0-19242 GCA_034780755.1 Lepetodrilus elevatus | reverse complement strand
TTAAAGGCATAATATCACAGATATTTATGGTTGTTTTAGACTAGTTTTTAGCTACAACTGCAAAATACATTCACTTGTAATACATAAAATCATGTTTGTACTTCCAAACGTCCTTCCATCGCTGTTTGGTAGACAAATATCCAATGCAACCCCCTGTAGTCTCTGATAGACAACCTGAATATGGTCGTATTGATATTTTCTTCATTTGGGGCAAATATAACACGGCTGGAAAGGGGTATTGTTCTATTTAATAGAACAATAAAACAATGTCAATTGCTAGAATATATTTTAATTCCATATGTTGAATACATGTAAAGAGAAGCATAATTGTTCAAGTCTATTATAAATATTAGTATAGTTTCACAAGGCTACTACAAACATAAGTATACTTTCACAGATTTACAACAAATAGAAGTATAATTTCACAGGTCTAACCCGGGTTGCATACTCCCCAGGGAGTTGAGAAAGAATTGAGTGTACAAATCCGTTTATAAGCGCATTTGAGCAGTTATTCTGGATATTTGCGCTATTAATATAAATATATAGATCTACAATAATAATAATAATAATAATAATAATAATAATAATGATAATAATAATTATAATCTAGACACATGTATACTTTCACAGCTCTAATACATAAACAGAAGTATACGTGCACAGGTCTAATATAAACAGACGTACTTTTACATCAGGTATATTTCACAGGTCTAACATAACGAAACGTATATTTGCACAGGTGTAATATAAACAGAAGTATACTTTCACATGTCTAATACCAACAGAAGTATACTTTCACGGGTGTAATATTAGTATACTTTCACAAATCTAACATTCACGAAAGTTACCTTTCTGACGCGATGTTGATAGGATGCGCTGTCTGTAGAGTGTACCAGCCGGTACTCGCAGGTTTACTGCAACATTCAGCTCTACGAATGTCGCGGTTTTACTTATTATGCCCTAACAAGCAATGAAATAAGTGAACGAATATTGAAATCTGCTCTAAACCTCAATTTCTTTTAATAACGTCGAATTCCCTGCCGCACATCATTCTTTGTATTTACAATAAAATGACAGAACGTGGGAAGAAATGAGGATCGCCATATTTAAAACAGAGGACTCGTGACATTGGCGATGATACAGTGTCACTACACGATTATTGTAGAACTATTTAAATGTGTTTCCTTCGTAATACTATGTAGAAAAAAAAAATATATAATGTTTCGTTCAAAAAATGATCTAGCCATTAGACACGGCAGCCGTTATTATATACAATCCATTGTTGTAGCACTGGATAGCACTGGCTGAAAATATGTATCGAGTGCCAATTTAATTCTATCATTAATCGGAAAACACCATTTCCCATCATTTAAGAGAGAGCACGTGATGGAAATGTTGCGTCCGTTATTGGACCTGGTCTCCGTAAGTTGCCCACTGGATCCATCAGAATGTACCCACACCGTCTGGGGGGAGATGATCACCCCGGTACCACTGGTGTCCACGCCGATGTGCTTGGCGTGTTCTAATGAAGGGTTTTGGCATTGCTGTGATCGGTCGATTAAACCGCCGTACTGTCGGAAACATGGCGCATTTCTTGGTAGCGCAAATGTACTGTCTAGTGTATCAACGTGCTCTATAACCATTCCAATGATATTTGAAATACGCACCTTTTCGTATCGTTGAATTGCGTCACAGTTTTGTGGTATGTTATTTAGTGTACAAGACGTATGCCGATAATCTATTGTATTTGTATCTGGGTTCAGGGTGATGTATTCTTTCGGGATGAAGGTGTTCATTTCATGACAATATATCTTCACTAGAGAATGGTTGAAAGCAGGAGAACTTAACCAGTATTCGCCATCGCCGTAAGAAGAGTTACAGTTCTTCACATCAATACAAGATTGCACAGGCTGTCTACAGTATGCAAATGTCCAGTTTCCATTGTCCAGACACATCCTTTCACCTACAACAGATGGATCCAGTGAACAATTGTAATTCAGAATTGAGCCCGGTATCCAGATATCCTGAGAGCTTGAAGTCATGCTTCCGTTTGGAACTGAAGGAGGTTGTAGACATCCCCTGTTACATGAGACTTGTTCCCATGTTCCATCTGCCTTGCAAACTGTGTCGCCAGATTCAATGAAGCCCAAATCACATTCCAACTTTAACGTTGTTCCAGGGTCCCTGCTGGTCTTTGACAGATTCAGCTTTCCATTTTGAATCTCCGGTAATTGGAGACACTGTGTAACACAGTCGTATGGCGGACTCTTCGTTCTTTGAGGAACACAGACCTGGTCACGTCCACAACCATGACCTGAACAGAATCCTGCGATAGTCGCCGGCCAGGGTTCAACATTGCTCGATACCATCTCCTGACCAGCCACTTGTCGTGTCAGTGCGGACATGTTCAATTTGTTGAGATGACATGAACTCGCAGTCAGATTAAAGTTGAACGACTTGCACAAGTTTCTCACGAGACATTCTCTGACACAATGCATGAGTCCTGGTGTCGTCAGAATTAAGAACGTGTCTCCATTGTTCACCACGCCTTGGGTTAAATGTGGAAAATTACTCAGATCTGAACACATCTGTCCGTACATCATCGGAATACAAGAAAGAAATAAGACGCAGACAGGAACTCTCAAATGATGTCTAAGAGCCATTTCTACTTCTCTGACTTTCCAATGTATGTGGTAGTATCATGTATATACACAGCATTTTATAGTATCTATATATTGATTTCAGATGACGGGACTCTAGACTCTAGATGAACATATCTCTCCGTACGTCATCGGAATACAAGAAAGAAATAAGACGCTTACAGGAACTCTCAAACGATGCCTAAGAGCCATTTCTACTCTGACTCTCCAATGTTAGTGGCAGTATCATATGTATATGCACAGCATTTTATATATAGTATCTATATAATTATTGATTTCAGATGACGGGACTCCGGGGCCCGTATGCACAAACGTAGTTCAACTACAGTTTAGGCGATGAGTTGTACTATTGTCGGTATGCACAAAACCAAACCTAAACCGACACACAGACAGACAGATATTTTATTAAAGTCTCACTTTAAACCACGGATTAACTAAACTAAGTCTGTGCGGACCTAGATGTATTGACCGTTCAAATAGTTAACAAAATCGTGTAGGGATAGGTATACAATGTATTGATGAATTGATTATCCATGAAGTGTGACTTGCTCTACATATAGACCGGGAGCCCGGGGGGTTATCCTAGCTGAACGAGTAACCAATGCTGAAGAGTATGGCAATGTCCTACAAAGAACTCGACCACTGCCGATAGGCCTGTACAATGGACAAACGAATTTCGATCTGAGATCTGAGACGCTTGATTTATCCACCCAAAAGTTTTTATTTACTGATGTACTTAGTCCCTAGTATTCAATAGTTATCAACATATTAATGTTTTATATGAATATATGGAACTCCTCTGTTTGTCTTTACTTTATGACGGAAACTGGCTAAAACAAGTCTATTTCTCGCTGTGTCGGAGTTCCCTAACAGTTATTCATTATACAGGTCTATCAACTGGGTGTTTTTGGTTGTTTTATTTTGTATTGGGGTTTAAAGGCATACTATCACATATATTTATGGTTGTTTTGAACTAGTTCTTAGCTATAACTGCAAAGTACATTAACTTGACATACATAAAATCATGTTTGTACTTCCAAACAGCTTTCCACCGCTGTGTGTTTGACAAATCTTCACTGCAAACCCCCTGCGACTCTAGAGTCGGGTTTAAGTACATCAGTAAATAACAACGTTTGGGTGGATAAATCAATCAGAATGAAATTCGTTTGTCCAATTATACAGGTCTGTCAACTGTGATATTATTCCTTTAAATATCTTTTTTCATTTCTGTTTAAATTTTTAAATTAAAAAAATATATATTTAGGGTTTTAGCAGCACTTTCAAGATTCTTTCACTAATATCACGGCTTGACAGAAAACAATTAATTGAGATCTCTGTAACTACATTTAGGATATTTCTGTTACATCGTCTGACATTTAGTACTACTACCTTGTTTCAGTGCTTACAGAAACATTCCAGAGAATTTCAAACAGCTCTTGTCACATGTGTTTGTCAGCTTCGGAAAAATACTGTCTTCCACTGAATCTGTTCTCCGTGGTGCACAGGTGAGTCACTGTCTGAATGTTCTCTGGGGGTTACTGTCTGAATCTGTTCTCTGGGGGTCACTGTCTGAATCTGTTCTCTGGGGGTCACTGTCTGAATTTGTTCTCTGAGTGTCACTGTCTGAATGTTCTCTGGGGGTCACTGTCTGAATCTGTTCTCCGAGTCACTGTCTGAATCTGCTGTTTGTGTGGACTGTTCCTCGCAGTGCACAGGTTAGTCACTGTCTGAATCTGAATCTGATGAACGCGACTTGCAGCACTGCCTCGTCATTGAGGACCTTGACTGCTATGTGACCTCCACCCTTAAATCACATGATCACTGACCTTGACCTCTCTGTAACCACTGACCTTGACCTCTCTGTAACCACTGACCGTGACTTGTCTGTAACCACTGACATTGACCTCTGTAACCACTGACCTTGACCTCTTTGTAACCACTGACCTTGACCTATCTGTAAAACCACTGACCTTGACCTCTCTGTTACCCAGGTCAAGCTGCTGAAGGAGTTGCACAAGGTGTTCCCGGCACTGCTGCAGCTCATCACGAGGAAGGAACTGGCCGAGCTTCTCAAGGGACTGTACTCTAGGATGCCTAAAGACCTCAACCCAGTCCTACTGGAGGCCAAGGTATTCCTCGTCACTCAGATTGTCAACTCCAATCTCTTCATCGAGCAAGGTATGTTTATTTTTTTATCTCAATTTTTATTAATGGGAAATAAAAATAATAAATAAAATATGAACATATTTAAAACCAATGGGACATGCAGAACATGTAGTGTTCTGCCCAATATACTTGTTTAGGCAACTCAAGCATACATACTTTCAGGTAAAATACATTTGACAATGTAATATGTCAAGAAATTGTGATTGTATGCCTCTAATGATTTTGAAAATCTTACCTTTTTACCAATTTGGGAATCCTTTCACAAAGCTTTCTTATCCACTAAGATATCCTGGCGTTTTCATGAAGGAATAATGGGATTTGGGAATTAATACCACAGTCTTTAATTTGATTTCTGAAGTCAAAATTATCTCCTAGCATGGGCTGGGTAATCTCTTTACCCATCGTCTTAAAGTGTTGACTTGTCTGTTTCCGCTATGGTGTTGGTTCTAAGTTGTCTCCCCTTGGTTTCAGACTCGCGGCAGCTGGTGCTCCCCATGTGCATGTCACTGATGAAGAAGTGTTTCATCACGAAAATCAACCTTCCACGGGCATCAGAAACTCTTGGCGACATTCTCCTCAGATTCTGGGAGGTACATAAAATATCATTTTTCAGATGTTATGATTTGATATTAAAGGCATAATATCATAAAATATCATTGAAATATTAAAGAACATTACACTATTAAACTCTTTTTAAAACACTCTCATTCACAAATTGAGCAATGTTTGAAGCATTCATAAAATATTCTATTGAAGCATTCATAAAATCTATTATGTCAGAGTTAACAATTAACAACTTTTACACTCAATATTTAAAATGTGTAGCTTACCATTTAGATAATGAACAGTGATGTTACGTATATGCCAGGTGAATTTTTCTAAGCAGAAAACTTCCTTTTTCAAACTTAAACGTGTCACGTCGTTGCGCTGCTATTTAGAGGAGGTTCTGATCGTTCCAGATCGAGCTGTTGGACAGGGAGTTGCAGTCGTTGATGCAGGCCATGTTTGACATCCTCATGCAGACCCTGCTTGTGATGGATGAAGTACAGAGAGAGACGGCCGGGGTGAGATACCAGCAATATTACGGACGTGTCTAATAATAATAATAATAAGTGATTGTAGTCAAGATATTTCATCATATGTATGTGAGAGTAGTTTGTAAGGCAATAATCATCATGTGTATGTAATTGGTTTGAAAGGTACATGTCGATACAATACGTAAACCAATTCAATATTAATAATCAGTTTAAAAATTGTACGTTCCTGATAGATTTCCAATGGACAAAAGTGGCTCTAACCCCCTATTAAAAATTAACTAAATAAATAATATTATTAACTCCTTCTTTCAGGGCAACATGATCTGCTGTTTGATGGAGATTCTCCGGATGATGGAAGACTCTCACTACAGTCTCCTGCTGGCAGGGTACCCTAAAGGCCGACCTCTCAAGGTCAGTGTCCCTATGTGTCGTAGTTACCACTGTCTCAGCTAATAATAATAATAATAATGCATATTGCGATTGCAATTTGTCAGACTGAGAAAGGGGTACATGACAAGTACATATTTTCCAGATTTTTTCCACTTGAGAAAGGGGTGCGTATTATACATGATAGCGCATAATACACAAGTAAATACGGTAATGTGCCTATTCCAAGTCGTACACATGCTCATGCCGCTACATAGAAAGGTGAGGGATTTGACAGCTAGCCTGTAGGGTACATTCTTTTCACATTCTTTTGGTTACGTATGGGTGAACGATTCCCGCTGTGACGTAAAACAACAATTCACTCACTATTGTATAACTTCTTATTTCCAGGACTTTCTGATCAGAGTTCTTCTGGTGTTCCGTGACCTCATCAAACAGGAAATATTCCCCCCTGATTGGACAGTTATGAAGATGGTGACCAATCAGTGAGTCTCACATCATGTCACATGACTTGTTATCATGAACATAGTGACATACTGTAAATCTGTAAATACTGTAAATCAAGTATGTTATGAAAGATGCTAATACCATTTCTAATACATAATATTTTTAGTAGGAGCGTCTATACAATTTCATCCTCGGTTTGTCTGCACCGAGTGATCAGAACGTTACTGCATCATCAGTACAAATGTTACAGGTGTCCTCCTGCCATGTGTGATGTAAATTAAATACATTAAAGTGACTTCAAGCTGTAACCATGTGTTTTACTTTCAGTGTTATCCTAACTGCAATACAGTATGTGGCCCAGTCTCTCACAGAACACTTCCTCAATGGAATGGACTTCGACAGTCAGGTTAGCAGAGAATTAATTCCTAAAAATAAATCAACCTACCTACTCTTGAGAGAAATGAATTCCAAATATTATATCAACATTTTGTAAAGCTCATAAAACCGGCACCAAGATTACGAAACTTTTTGAGTATAATATGCTCAAGCTCAAATTTTATATGTGGATTCGTGAACAAAACTTTATATGTAAACATTTTAAGGCTTCAAGTTTAAAATGTGTAATTTGTGTTTTCTGATGTTGTTGTTTTTATTATTATTATTATCATTATTATTATTACTATTATTAGTTGTGGAGCAACTACTTTGACCTTTCCGTGGCCTTTGTGACACAACCTAGTCTTCAGTTGGAGAGGTTCTCTGAGGGCAAACGGGACAGGATACGAGACAAGTATGACACACATTCTGTTATTTTGCACCTTAAATGTTCCCCTCCCAACCAAAGTTAACTTTTGTTATATTATTACCTGCAAAATGTATAAACTATAGTTTTCTTTTGAATTTGAAAGTATTTGGTACTTTATTAGTAATGAAGCGGTCAGTCTGTTTGTTATATTTAATTCAATTAAAAAATGTTTAAAGCCTCTTGCAGTAATATTTCAACCACATGTGCTGAATGAACTACAAGTGTCTATACACTGTTCCCAGATACCAGGATATGCGGGTGTTGATCGGACTCCAGATACAGACACTGTGGAACGGCCTTGGTGAGTGGCAGATTTCCAAAGCACATGAACATTCTGAGTTTGAAGCTAGTCAGCGAGCAGGCCCTGAGATTGCAAAACATTATAGTGTACCATTTCTTGCTCATTGCCAAAACACACATATATATATGACACTGATAGTGAACATTCAGTTTTTGAAGCCCATCTTGAGCATGAAGCATCTTTATGACAGAGAACAGGCCCCGAGATTGCATAAACTTTTCAATTATCATTTCCTGCTCAAACTCAAATTTCATATGGGGATTTGTGAACAAAACTTGAGCATGAAATCTTATTAATGATTTGGAACCTCGGAGCACATTTTGCAATAAATCAGAGTTAATGTCTGGATTTATGAATTTACAGTTACCTCCCTTGGTTGAAGGGTCTTGCTGTAATCATTCTGGCATCTTCTCCATTATACGCAGACCACCAGATTATTATTGACATACTTCTATTTTGTACTATTAGTAGAGTTTCAGATGTCCACCTCATAACTCATGATAAAACTGACATTATAATTTGTTTCTATTAAAATGATATTATTTTTCTTTACTATCCAGTAGCAATTGACTAAGATTTTATGATGCTTCTTGTATTTTTATACACATTATTGACAAAATTGTTTTGTTTTAATTGGGATTTAGGGCCACTTTAATGATTATTTCGCTTATATCATGGCTTGTTAGTTTAGGGCAGGAGGAAACCTGCAACATCAGTAGGACTGAATGTTGCAGTAAACCTGCAAGCACTAGTCAGTACTGACAGACCAAGATGGTAACTGCATTGCAACAATTAACCTAATCATATACTAATAACAGCTATAATTCTTAAAATATCAGTGATTTATACATGTTATTGCTAGGCATACATTATCCTGTTTTAAAAACGTTCTATTTTGTGATACCATGGTTTTTTTCCCAGGTAACCACAAAAGTCACTTCATTCCATCCATGATTGGTCCATTCCTCGAGGTTACCATGGTACCCGACACTGACGTCAGAAAAGCAACCATTCCAATATTCTTTGACATGATGCTGTGTGAACAAAACTTGAAAGGAAACTTTAATTCTGTTAGTATTATTTCTATATGTTGGTTTATAAATTCTCGTAATGTATAATTTTTCATTGTGGATTGTTATAGACATAGTTTTTATACAATTTATTCTTTAGATTATAAAATGTATTTTTTTTAAGGTAATCATAATATTATTCTTGTTTATCCACCATACGGCTCTCACTCGGAATATATCAACTTTGAAGGAACTCGTGTCGTAAAATCAATACTAGCGAATGTATTAATCTCTATATATTTTCATGTTCTTGATAACATTAAAATATGAAAATGTAAGAAAATAATTTGCTTATCAATCATTATTAGGTAACTTATATCTGTTCTTTTTCAAATTTAATTAACAATTCTAGTAACAATTAACAATTAAATTAACCCTCTATGTATTGTGTGCAGGTTGAGAGCGAGCTGATTGAGAAGCTGGATATTCTCATCACCGGCGACAACGGAGACCAGGAATACAAGACTCTCTTCAACACCATGTGAGTACTTCCCTGTCTGTGTGTCTGTGTGTTAACCCTCTCCATGCCAGAGATGCCCAAATTAACTGTGTCCGTGTCTAATCCAGCATTGAGGGGGTTAATGGTTTGGGGATTGGTGGATGGTAGCGCAATGGTAGAATGTTGGACTCTGGAGTAAAAGGGTTCAAATTCCGTCCCAAGAGTCCAGCATCAATGTTCGTAGAAGTTACCGTACCAGCGATCAAAATTAACTTTAAAACTTACTAGCCCGAATAGTGATACAAATAACAAATGTGATGAATTTCTACTAGTCCTTAGGATACCTTTAGCATTGGGATAAATGGCCCTGGCTAGAGGACTAGTGTTACTTTCAATCCCTGCCGTACTGATGCGATTATGATTGGATGCGCTGTCTGTAGAGTTGCAATGAAGATAACATCCTTGGTTTGTCGCTACCAGCCGGCGCTCGTAGGCTTACTGCAACATTGATGGATGTTGGACCCTGAATGCCTCACCCATCTCAGAGTTGGGTTGATTGGACAAGCAGTGTAAAGTACCTTGCCCATGAGTTCACGACAACAGCGTAGGGGCTTTACTGATATTAAAACCAAATTAAAGATGCAAATTATGACTGATATGCTGTGATATTAACCTTTTCCCTGCTGGATTAGGCACAGGCATAGCTTGTTAGGGCATCTCTGGTGGCTTCCAGCATGGAGAGGGTCAAGCATGTCATTCCAACGTTCCCCAAATGTGTTTCAATTCTTCTGAAACGGTATCATTTCGTAAAGCTCTCTTATTATCCACTAGCTATTTCTTATACACGGTGATCGTACACTTACGAGAGCGCTATGGTCTCATAATGGATAAGAGACTTTCGTGACACGATACCCAGGAATATTGGACTAGTAGTTACCTAGGCACTCAGAAACAAGTACAACCGTGGTAAATCTGACACAAGCTGCCAAGCTGCCAAGGTGGTGTCATAGAGATAGCAGTTCCACGTGATAGCAGACTATCAGCTTGGGCGTGCTGTTTTCCATGGGTTCTTTTAACCTTGGTTTTCTTGATACATGTCCTGGTTATCTACAATAACAATAAATATTAAGTTTGTATTAATACCATCTGTTCCAAGAAGTCCTGTCTTCCAGCTGTATAGCTCTGGTTATTATCTCAGTGAATGTATATTTGTCCAAGGTTAATTCCAGGCACCTGTTAATATCCAGAAACAAAAGTTAAACAAATCTATGCAGGGGGTTAAGAGATGTTGTCTTAACAATAGCCTGTGGAATGCTACAACTTCGTACAGTAATAGGTTAATTATTTATGAGAATGTTTTTAACCCTCTCCCTGCTGAAGGTGACTTAAGTTGCCCGATCACGTGCAGAAATAGAAGACTTTGATTTTATTCATCAAGAAGGTTAAATATAGAAATAAAATATTAATAAATATTTTTAAATACATGTATTTTTTCAGTGTTTATACAAATGCATTTATAATAATCTTGAGATGACCCCTTTTTTGTCAAGGCTGTCCACAAGAAAGACTACAATTTCAGAATTATTTTGTCTCTAGGACAGACAGACAGACAGAGAAACAGAGAGAGACAGACAGACTGACAGATATACAGACAGACAGACCAACTTACAGATAGATAGAGACAGACAGACAGATAGACATATACAGATAGTCAGACAGACAGACAGACAGAGATAGACAGACTGACAGAGAGACAGACAGACTGACATATAGACAGACAAACAGATAGACAGACATACTGAGACAGACATACAGAGAGACAGACATACTGACAGATAGACAGATAGACAGACAGACATACAGAGACAGATAGACATATATGAGACTGCTTTGACAGTGTCTTCCATCCTGTGCAGTTCACAAATGATATTTATGTTATTATTTTTAATGAATGCAGACATAATTACATGTAATTTCTGCACCAATTTCCCCCGGCCCACTGACGACTGTAATTAAAGCTGTGGTTGATGTTGCTAGTGCTGCGTTCATCACAGATAACAATTATGTACTGATCCTGTTCGCTTGCCAAATATTAATGGAACTAATGAAGATAGTTGACGTCCTAATAACCATATCTGTTTATGTTGGCTTCATTGAGTGTAGAATGCATTCACTTGTTGAATGATGGCGGCTTAAAATGGATACAAAACATACCGCAACTTCAAGAAGGTATTTGTGATTTTTTAAAGATTTTTTATAGAAACTGTCTTGTTAATTCAACTACAATGGTGTGTATCTGTATTTAAGATTTGTTCTTGCCCTGCTAGGCGAGTCATAGGATAAAACATTTTGGCATATGACAGTTTGAACATGCTCATGTTCACTCAGCAGAGAATGGGTACCTGGTAGGATGAGATGACCTTTCACCAATTAGCCAATCAAATGCAGCCATTTGTAAGCAGCCATGACTGGTTTCTTGTTGTAAATGCACTTTACATTATGGACTAGTAACAGTCTATATATATCTATATATACAGTAATCATTTGTTATGAACTGATTTTCCATATCATGTACCACATCATTCCTACTCATAGACAAACACCAGTCAGAATTATTTTAAACAGGATTTACAGAGCAGCAATTTTATTGGCTAATATCATCAGTTTTCCAAAATTTGGATAAGTGCCATAAAAAGGTTTTCTTTAGAACTTGGTGATTATTAGTACAGTATGTACCTTAAATGAACCAAAATTTAATTTATATTTACATTGGGTAAAAAGTAAATGTCACAAACTAATTTCATCAGACAAATACAAATCGAAATTTAAAACATTTATTGAATATAATTATCTTTTAAAAACTCATTACAATTTTGACAGTTTGTGATTAGCTGTTGTGTGCTCGATGTGGTGTTAATAACATGTAGCAATTTAAGTGCGCCATTATTCCAGCGAAGCAAATCTTGCCAGCCTTTATGAATTACGTTGGCCATGTTATCCAATTATTATTTCCTTAGAAGAGTTGATGCAATCATATGCATCATGAACTACCAGTTGGAAGGTGGAAAATGCAATGTTATTATAGTTAAATATTAGATTCTAACACTAAAGGAAAATTATTTTTCTTTATTGGAATGGCATATGCCTTTAAAGCTTGCATGCTTTATATTAGTTGCTTCCAAAATAGCTCTTCACATTCTAGGGATTTTTTCTCTCCAATGTATTTGTTGTTGGGTGCTGTCAGTTATAAATGCTAGGATTTGGTCAAAGTTAGTTCTTGAATTGAACATATTTATGATTTTGTCAAAATATATCCTAAATAGTTGGACATGAAATGTGTTGACACTCCTATTTAGTAGATTATCTTGGTAGATACTTTATGAAATGACAAACAAAAAGAACATGACCTAAACCAAATTGAAAAATTAAATGTTTTAAATCTGTTTATTTATAGCTATCACTAAATATGTAGAGTATTATTTTATGCAGACGTCTGAAAGTGAAAGACAAAACAGTTAACAAGGCTCAAATTGCATATATTTTTTGATTTGTCATTTATATGCTTGGATTCTATTAATACTAATAATAGCTAGGATTTTGTCAACGAGACGACCTTGTCAATATAGCTGATGGAATGTTTGAACTTCCCTACGATGAACAAATGTCAAAGTTCAGGCCCCCCATAAACTAGTACAGTCTAAATTATGATGTAGCCTGACATGACACAATATGATTTTCGATCTGACATTAGTCTAATGTCAAAGGTGCATTTATAGCATCGTGTGAATCAATATGAATTCCATGTGGACCAATTTAATAATTTTTATTGTCCTACTTCTTTGCTTCTTCTGCAAGCCTAATTCTTTGGTGCAGTATCTGGCCCCGAAATTACGAATATTTTTTTTTCAGTACGATTTCATGCTCTGTTCAAAGTTTCGTTCACAAAAACCCATACAAAATTTGACCTTGAGCATGAAATCGTACACAAAGGAATTTCCCTTCTGGGTAATAATTAAAGCATTATGTTAATAATAAAAAATCGTAACCTTCGGGCCTAGAATATTTTGAAGTATTTTCGATACCATTGTACAACTCAGATATATGAAAATATGTGTGTCCCTTGCATTTTCTATTATAGTTGAAATGGCTACCATTTTGAATCAAAGCTTAATACCATTTATCCTCCAATATTTATGAGTATGATGACAATTAGTAGGGTAAAGCATTTTTATTTCGTAGATTTTTTATTTGTTTTGATCATTAATTTAATAAGGGACATCACCCACTTGTTTATAGAATCACTGTCCACAATAAACTATACTTAGCGTCTATTTACTTACTGTAATAGTCCACTTATATTCCTTTTTCTGGAAAATCAGTCCATCGTGTTTTTGAATCGCTAAGTAATCATGGCTCTATGCTTGACATATTGCTAAAAAGGAGAAAACCATATTGAGATTAAGAGCACGTGTTTTCCATTGGCAGCGCTGGTCGTACAATTAGCTAGATCTGAGAACTCTCTATGGGGGACAAGATGCCTGCAGAATCTAGTAATTGCCGAATTTCATTGCTTAATTAGCTGACCGTGCTAGATCATAGGGCAGCCATCTCTAGCTATTCAGCCACATCAGACAGGATTTAATATCTCAATAATCTTCTGAAGATAATTGTTTCCAATAGACCCAATGTTGATAATTTTAATCTTATTTGGTACATTTTAAAACTAGATCTGTTTAGACCGATAACTGATAATAGTTGGCCAATGTTTGAGTTTAGACCTACAATGCTTTTATGCTTTACCATCTTCATTAAATAGAAACTTGAATGTCATGGTCATTGTGTAGTCAGTGTACAACTGTTTATTCATGTAGATTTTTTCTATTAACTTTAACTGATATTTAAAAAAATAATTTAATAACTAATTTAATAATTTAAAAAGTTAATTTATAGATTATTTTATTGAATTTTTAAGCACATGTACTTATACATTTGTTTTTGTAGTAACCGATTTTTTTAATAACAAAAAACCCAAACTAATTGTTTTTATTTGATATCTTAGATCGACGTCAATATCGTCGTGTTCGATCAATCATGATCTATCCCTCGGGCAGTATACTGTAGCCATCCTACGTATAGATATCTATGTGCTTGACACGAGTCGATGTCAAGTGTTGTTATTGGCTTCATTTGTCCCCTGCAAATAAACGTCTAGTCCACTACCATGTTTAATACATTAGTCTTGCACACAGGGATAGATTTTGTGTATTTTATTATTATTTCTTTTCTTGTTTTTTTCACCCCCATGTTTTTTATTCTCATGTCTATATTTAAAGCAAAGTGTAAAATAAGGTTAAATTCTACACTGTTAGCATTAAAATACAAGCATAGGAATATAAGATGAATTTAGAAATTTAAATGTTAAGGTTTTATGGACTAAATATTGTTGTAAAAAGATATATGTAGCATTTACTGCAACATTCAGCCCTACGGTTGTTTAAGGTTCTCTCTGTTCCTAAACTGACAAGCCATGATATAAGTAAAAGAAACTTGACAGTGTCTCTAAACCCCAATTACACTTTTTTTTTAAAAAACAGAAACAAAGGACTTTCTATGAACTTTTCAATCTTCTGTCACAAGGATCCAATGTCCTAAAAAATATTTTCACCTCAGGTCCTGATGGTATACATTGTCGTAATTATTCCGCTATTCAAAAGAAGACAGTTGATCAAGTGTAATGACTTTTTAAAAGAAGTATTGCATTAAAAAAAGTAAGTAAATATAAAAGCTTTTGAGTGCTTGTAGAAGTACATTGTGAAGTTTCGTATTCTAATAAATATTTTTTTTTTTGAGTGCGTGTTACTGGTTTGTGTCAAGTACCGTAATAGTGCGCATGAACTCAATGGGTAATTTACTGTCTCAAGACGATGACATCGAGAAATCATCAGCTTCTGAAGTAGACTAGGTTTCATAAGTGACTGACAAATGGATGGCATTTCAGAAATTTTCATTTTTGAGCGATAAATATTTCCGAGTATTTTCTTCTTGTGACAAAACTTTATCACAAAGAACTGAATATTATAAGTGTTTTATTACTTTTAGAACAGAATTTATGCACACGTACAAGCAATCTTAACATCTTCAGGGAGGAAAAAGATGTCTGGGAGCCATTTGCAAATGTCACAGTTCACGAATTCCAAGAGTGATTAAGGAAATGACAGATGACAAAGTTATGTTGTTTGATAATTATTTTAATGGATTGTGCATATGGGCGCGTGATTGATATATGTACACGAGACTGTATTAGAGACTACAGGAGACTGCGTGCACGTGACTGATGTATTTTACAGTTTCGCAGTCTGCTGCCTCGTCTCGATGTAAATATCGTATGTCACATTGACGATTTCTTTTTATACATTCCCTAGTGTGTTAATTGCAGACCTATAAATCTTCACATGAATAGATCCTGCGTAAATAGTTACGCAAGCTTCAATATCTGAGTCGTCGCCTATGGGTGAAATATCCCCACTGCGACATAAAGCATTAATTTAATCATTCTATTTCTGGGAATAAAATTAATACGTTTGACGGGTAATGGCTCATTTTATATAAATAGTGTGAATACTAATATATGAATGTTTTCCTTAAATAAATCAGGTTTCAGATATAAATAACCTTTCAGATAAATACTATTTGTCATTTACAGTGTTCTTGAATAAATATATTTATAATAATTTTACATAATTATACCTGAAGAAGTCTGTAATAACGGACGAAACAGTATTTCTAAAAAAAATATGATGGTCTACAATATAGTATTTCAATGTTTTAAAATAATTTTTCAAATTGATATAATTAATATCGCTGACCAAAATAAATTGAATTTTGGTTCCCAGGTCATTTTAAGCATGAACAGGTGTTTGCAAAAGTGTTTATGACAGTTTAGATTTTACTCAACTCAAAGAAGTACCAAGCTGTGACAGTTTATAGTTGTTTATGTCCATCTTAACAGTCAAAGGTCAACTGCCAGATGTCAACAGTCAGAGGTCAATACTAAGGGCCTACTGGCTGGTGTTGATATTGATAGCTAAAATGATACTATGAAAATATGTTCCTCAGATTCTCTGAGAACACAAGTTTAGATTCAAAAGATAAAGCAGGTTTTATGTGTTATGAACAGATTCATGCTTTCTTTTGAACTGTTTTTCAATTGGGGGTGTTTTTAATTCAATAAATAATCATTAATGTCAAAATATTAATGTTTTGCATGCTTTTACAAATATTGACGATTCTGTTTTAATCTCAATAAGTAACTATTACTGTCAGATTTTTATGTTTCAATTTGTTTTAACAAATATTGTAACTTTAACTGTACCACGCTTTTGGAACATGTAAGAAGCACTTCTGTAAAGTGGTGCATTTCATGTTATAAATATGGTAATGCTTTTAGAAAGTACGATGGGCTTGTAAGAGGGTTGTCATTTTCACTTTTTGGGGTTTCTTTTCTCGAAGCTGTTGCATCTACTACGAGTCTGTAAGCACTCTCATTGCGCTCTCTAATACCAGGCTATTTGACACTTACGAGAGTGCCGAGATCTAAGAGTGGTTATGAGAACTTCCAGAGATGATACAGAGTCCAGTTGTCTTTTAATCCTTCAAATCTGGCTTGTATTTTCATCCCTTCTTATAAAGCAACCAATTTGACATAGATGCTCTGTGAATAATTTTAACTATATAAAGTAATTACGCTTATATCAGAAAACAGTTCTTTCTATCTGTCAATCTGAGATTTTATATGCACATTGAAAAATGAAGATTTTCACATAAATATTACATGTGATGAATGAAATATACTAGTATACACTGTATGTAGATATTTAACCCTCTCCCTGCTAGATTGAGCACAGACCTTTCTTTAACCATCTCTCTGCTGGATTAGGCACACATACTGCACTTTAGGGTATTTCCGTTTGCCTCCAGCATGGAGATGGTTAAAGCATCTCTGGTTGCCTTTAACATGGAAAGAGTTAAGGGATAAAAATAGTAAGATTCATGAGAACTAACTCCTACGAGATGCAGACTTGCTCAGTTTGGATCGTGGGTGAGAATAACCCTTCATCGAACAACTTTGGTTATTCAATGTAAACTGACACGTTTCTCTAGTGGGAGTTAAAATGTAGCCGTCCTAATCTGAAGACTCGCAGGCCTTACCAATACTTATTATGTTTGTCCTTTCTCCGGGGAGATTGATTTTTCTTGCGCTTTTTCATGGAGAGAAAATTACACGCCAGTCTCTGGGCGTATCGTTTGTCCCCGATTTCAATCACGCGCACTCCCGAGTGTGGATGGTTGGAAGCAGTGCCGAGATAACTGAATGTAGTGGTGTTACGGATGTCTGACAGTTGTATGGGGGTAAGGATCCAGTGGCAGTATGCAGGATGGTTTCAGTTGATTTTTGGCATTAATCATTATTGAGTTCCGTGGAGTCTGTAGACTTTTCTTATAAATCTGATCTGTATGAAATTTAAGGTTATTTTTGGAACACAATATTGGAGGTTAAGAGATTCACTGTCATTCTATGTAATGGTCTTGTACGTCCAAACTGTAATACAGGTTTTTAACCCTCTCCCTGCTGGTTTAGGCATTAAGAAATGTTGGTTTGAAATTTTGTGAATTCAATATAAATTTCTACAGAGCGATTTTTAATTATATTGATTACTGGCAGCAGTCTAAGAACAATTCATGAACAAAAATGGTTAGAATTGTATGTATTCTTTATAAATGCTCACAGATGCATTTATATTGATTAGTGATCATCTTCTATCACAACTTTTTTCTAATACAAATATTCCTATACAATATATGAGCAGTTAAGTAATTATAGATTTCTTGGAAAACTTTTCAATTCAATTCAATTCTTTATTACCGGGTAACCTTTAATTTTACACTTAACTCTCTCCATGCTGCAGGCAACCAGAGAGAAATGTCTGTGGCTAATCCAGCAGGGAGAGGGTTAATCAGCTTATAATTGACAAATAAGCTTGAATCTTAAAAAATAATACATGTATATTATAAGCATATAGTCCAAACTTGTTAAGAACTTTTCAATCAGATATCTTTTTAACTTTATCCATGATCTCATCTGACAGTTGATACTCTAAAATATGTAAAAGTCGCGAACTAATACCATGTGACATATGAGCCGACTTTACTGCAGCTGAAGACCATAATGTGGAAGTTAGAACCATATTTCACCTCCATCATAATCCTAGGCGATGTCGTCCTCTGTTACTTTGAAATGTCTCCCAGCGAGAGAGGTTGGAAGCCCTCAAACTTCACGGCGAGTTATAAGGAGTACCAGCTGACAGGAAGTGATCCTAGGGGGGCAGAATTCAGCTGGTACAGGGAGCTGGTGGAGGGAGGGTGGGGCAGGGAGGGAGGGAGGGTGGGGCAAGGATGGGAGGGGGGTATTGAGTGGCGCCAAGGAGGGGAGAGGAGTCGGAGGGTGGTGACATATGGGGTGGTTGGTGCTGAGTGAGATTGGGGTCTAGAAATGGGTTGCTCAGTGCAATCGTGGAGTTCCCGGAGGGAAGGGTTGGTAATAGAATATCAATATAGTCTCGGAGGGTTAAAATAAATCAATAATATTTATTGGTATTATGTTTATATGAAAGGAGCCACTGACATTCTTTACCCTTGTCCTCTAGTAATCTAGACTTGCTTATCTGATCTATGGGGATATTTTCAATAGGAGTATTTGGGTGAGAACAAGGTGTGACAGAAGACCCTTGGAGCCAAGGAAGTGGGGTGTGGATGGAGGATCCAGAGGATGGTGGACTAATGGGTGTATGTGTATGGGTAGTCTGTGTCACACCTTGTTCTCACCCAAAAACTCCTATTGAAAATATTCCCCTATATCAGTTAAGCAAGTCT
>JAVCKZ010036672.1:0-35271 GCA_034780755.1 Lepetodrilus elevatus | reverse complement strand
TCATACAGTTTGCACATCGGTTTTTACGTTCATACCTCGATGAACGCAAAAAATATTCCAGTCAATCCTTAAATATAGAAACCCGACCGAGCCATGCTTCTAGCACTCTATTGCTTCAGACTGGACTTCTACGATAGCGACTATTACCAACAGAGACCTCTAGTTCTATTGCTTCAGCCTAGGCTTCTACGATAGCGACTATTACCAACAGAGACCTCTAGTTCTATTGCTTCAGCCTAGGCTTCTACGAGAGCGACTATTACCAACAGAGACCTCTAGACTACATATTGACCTCTATATATTTACATTACCAAAATTGGCATAATAAGGAGCTTTAATTGTAGATTGCTTCCATTAAACACTTGGTCTAGACTGTCAATGAAACTGTAGGATGGGAGCACACATATTGGTGTAAATGGATCTATTTTATAGTTCCCCATGGCTTAACTTAGACAATAAGGCACCATTTGCCCAGAGCACTCTGAATAATATTCTAAATGACTTGTTTTAGAACAAAGCTATCGGTAGCAGCAATGTGGTGCAGAAATAGGTAGAGCAAAGACCAAATCACGGTGTAATTTCAAGATAATTGTTTCTTCAGATTCTATCCGAAAAGACCACCTCTCTGCAATACAAGTCTGACCATCATGGGGGACATCAGGGATCCCCACACTGTCCAAGACAGCCATCACTGTTCAGAAAAAGCCATCACTGCTATAACAAACTATCCAGCACCAAGTCGATCCTGACCCGAAGCTTTGACAAATCACAAAGTTTCAAGAATCTTGACCCTGGTCCCCTATTTCTTGGGACTTTGCTGGCAAGCTGCCATGACCACAAATACTCCTTTAACCTCGGAACAACTCCTGAAGGAAATGCAGGACTCGCTTGAAAGACTCCCATTTCCCCGCTTGTACCCATGATGCAGTAGTCCGCGCCTGGACGTCCTTCTACAGCCATCAAACTGTCCATCACTGTCCCCCCAGTCACAAACTCTGTCCCCTAGACCAATAAATGACCCCCTAAATCACGGCAAAGTGTCCGTGGAAATTGACCATCTCGGCTCGGAAGCATTGCTCCCATGTTTCTAAAACACCCATTAACATCACCCTGTACTGGTCCGGGGCTTAAATTAAACTTTCCCCCGACTACAAAGTTACCACAAATCAATATAAGCCTGTATATATCCCGATGGCCTTTTTATCCGACTGCTTGCAACTGGAGTAATGGTGGAATCGCGTGTACATTCAATGTGACCTGCTCTTTCAAATCGTTCATACTTCAGCGAACAACTTAAGGAAGAAAATTATAATCAATTCAAAATTACAAGGATGATTGACATCAAAGCTGGACCACTTGTAGGAATTATCTGCATCATATCGGCAGGATTATTGATATCTGGACTTGAACCACTGGAGTCTGTAATATTCCAGAATATGTAGAAGAAGTTGCGAGAGTTCACTCAATAATCTGCAGCAACATGCAATGCAGAAGAAAACATCATACGACTCAAACCTTTGTAATTATGCAATGCTAAATTATGCATTATTGCACAGGTAAAAGTAAGGTACTGAAAAATACCAATTTTAATATTTGTATGCAATTTATAAGTTATAACATTTATATTTTTATTTTGTAACTGTGTAAACAACTTACATGATATCCCTCTGGACCTGTGCAATCAGTATGTGAGTCAAGGTTTGCCAGGACACTCATAATATCCAATTAGCACATCTTCAGTTTGGTTGACCAATAAATTATTAGATGATGTCTAGATAGCCATGTGCAAAATGTTGGAATGCGAAAACATTTGCATTACTGGTACTTAGTTTGGGAGTTGACAGGCATGACTGTGTGGCTCTTGTGAAACTGATTGACAACATTCTTTGGGGACTCTTTTTTACCAGGCTATCGGTTCATGAAGCTCTCATATCTACTATGAGACCATAAGTACTCTGATAGTGATCTCTAATACATGGTGACTGGGCACTTGCGAGAGCGCTATTGTCTCATACTGGATATGAGAGCTTCGAGAAACGATAACCGTGGGCTAATAACTTTTATGATGCTTTCACTTATATCACTGCTGGCATGTGCGTTGGTGTTACTGGTAAATAATTCAGCAGACTCTTTTGTGAAACACCAGTGCAGATAATATTACCTTCAAACCTAAACTCCATATTCACTCACTCACTCTCAAGATTACCTGCAGAGCAATCCATGAATATTTCCATTTAACAAACAATCGCAGCCAATTCTGACAGGCAATACTTGAAGTCTACAATAACTTCATCTTACTTCATGAAAAAAGTTGTATTCTCTTCAAGCAATTCAGCTACGAGGCCCACCCAATGGTACAGGGGTATTTATGGTGGCAATCATGTTGCCAGTTACTCAGATATAATACTTTGATAACTCCCTCATTTGGCTGAAAGGAAAATTAACATAGACAGAGACATCAGCCCATGCCAAATTCGTTTGTTAAAAGAAACGTGGAAGCTGCAGGCAGCGCGGTGAAGGCAGCAGGAGATAACATCTGTCCTCCATCGTGCCGCAGAGCGTGCTCTCACAGGCTAGGTAGAAATGGCTCGTATTACCTGCAAATTGGCATCGCAAAAATATGATTGGTGGAAGCCAGGTACATACGGCTTTGTACCACGCAGGTCGGCCTGCTCTCAGTACATGCAAAAACTAGCAGCATGGAATAGTTGAACACTTACACCAAGTCTTCTTATAAGCCAGCGCACGTCATACAGGAAGTGTCTAAAGATGCCAGAGAAATCGGGAATCGTGGTTTTTGTCCAATAACCTGGAGCTTGTTTGTAAAGGACAAAGTCTAGTATTGACCAAGACCAGATCTCCCACACATTACGTCGTGTTGTCTGCATGAAATATTGACCTTAAAATGACAATTTTATCCATCCTAATGTTACCTCATCAATCAAAGTACCAACACCTTCTGTTCCATCTCTTAACACTTACTTACATTCAAAAGTAACTGATGTCATTAATGAAAGACTACTTTAACCCTTTTCCAGCCACTTTATGGACATACACTGCCCTTATATCATCTCCTATTGCCTTTAACATCATCTAGAATTCAAACAGTCAATACCGCGGCCTCACTCTGTGACAAACCACAGAAGTAGAGAATCGACAAACAAAAATTCCCAGATCTCGAAGAAAAGGAAATCGCTGAAATATCATTCCCTGTGAAACGTTCAGATCGCTGATTAGACTGAAAGCCTTGAAGGAGACTCATCAAAGAGTGATTAGACGTCCTCAGAGAGTGATTAGACGTCCTCATAGAGTGATTGCCAGCACTCAGGTCAACTCAGACTCAAACAAATTTGCAACGAGAAACATTTATGCAATGAATGTTTGTTTCTCACCTACCACTGGACATTATCACGATGTAACCATAACCCTGGCCAGACACACATATTTGGTTTTATTTTCCTTGTTTCTTTATGTTTTATATTACTGTTCTTTTTTTATTATTTGTTTAAGTCTGAGACAATTTAAATTTAAAACATTTCCACGTAGCTAAATCCTTGCCTATCTGTTGTAAGTTTTTTCTTTCCTTTTTCTTTCCTTTTTATTACTATTATTTTTTAAAGTTAGACACAATTAAAATTTCAAATGTTCCATCAGTTAAATCCTTGCCTAGCTATTGTAAATAAAGAAAGGCTTTCAACAGTTTGGCATACCTATAATTGAAGTGTTAGGGTATTATGTTCTCTTTGACGATAATTATTTGAACATTTTGTGCAATTAAGCAACAGTTGTATAAAGAAGACTACAAACTCTTTTCTCTCCATGAGAACCATCTGAGACTGTTTCAGGTTTCTTTGAAACAAACATATATACGAGTTTCGCTTTCAAGATTCGCAAACCAGGCTGTCTTCAAAAAGTGAAAAGTTAAAAACACCAACAGGTGGGAAGATTTGACAAGAAGGGTCCATAAAACATGGCTTATCCTGAAATGCAGCCAGCCTTATCAAATTATCAGCCATTGGTATAAAAACGTGTACAGGTTGGAATAAAGTGAATGTGTTTTTATAATTCACTTTAATAAATTATCTCAAGTTTACAAAGTGTGTATTCATGTATAAACAAAACTATGGTGATTTCTCATGAATGTTTCAAGTATTTTTTTTAAATAATAAAAATGCATTTGCTTCAAAAATACATCAGGAATTTTTCTTCAGGTAACCAATATATATAACCATGTTCTCAATACTTGATTCAAAATCAATAAAATATTAATTATTAGGAACAAAACTTATAGTGTATGCCCTATTTCAAATACAATAAGTCTATGCCATATTTCAATTACTTGAATTAATGTTCTGTCGCTCGAAGACAAAAGCTGTTCAATCAATTAATCCCTACTAACATGAATCCAAACAAAACAGTTGCATGAAACATACATTGAATTACAGCCATGAGGTCGATCCATCAGGAACTACCTGGTTCTCTACACCAACAACAAACAACCAGCATCTCCAGGGGATAGAAGAACCAGTGTGGGGTAGAGGAGGGCGAGGAGGAGGGGGAGGAGGAGGAGGAGACGTAGGCTGGAAGACAATTATTGCTGGCAAGAGGTGTATAATACGGTGCACGGCAGATAAAATAAACAAGCCTTGCACTCGTGGAGCTGTTTACACGACTCTTACTACATATAAATACAGCAAGATGCCGAGAAGTTTCGTTTTCTGTCCCCCATCAAAACATCCCATCACTCCGGTTTGGCTCAAATGGCAGCTGATGAATTCAGACGTAAATACATTATATTAAGAAACAGTAAATACTGTAAACACGATTTGTCCTCATTGCCTATTGGCTGCAAGGAGTCCGACATGCCATGTCCGCAGTAACGGCATGGACAAGTTATTTGTTGTAGACCGAAGAACACAATGTATAGGTGGCATCAATGGTAGTCGGTGAAAAGATGAATCAAATATTCTGTAGCATTGGAGAAAACAATTATTCTTACAGGGCAATTTTATTTATTTATTTTATTTATTTTATTTATTTCATTTATTTCATTTATATAAATGTATTTATTTTATTTATTTTATTTTATTTGTATTATTTATTTATTTATTTTATTAATTATTTATTCATAATTTGACCATGGCGTGATTGATGCTAATCATCATCCTGAGGAAAGCCGTGGGGCCAAAATGTTATGGACATAGCATAAACCTTAATTTTACATTTATTAAAATATTTACCTACCGTATTTTAATAAAACACAACAATTGATTATACATCAATGTCAAAGAGATATTTTTTTGTAATTATAAACTACTTTGTACTTGAAATTATAGTTGTGTAATTACGCTGACATTGGCCGCCTCATTACTGGGGTGTGCTTGACAACAAGATTGAGTGTGTAGTATGGATATCTGATAGCTTGATGAAGCTGAGTCTTTGGAATCAATGTCTATGACACCATGATACTAGGTGTGTTATGGTAATGCTAGGTGTGTTATGGTAATACCAGGTGTGATATGGTAATACGTGGTGTGATACATAGATACCGGGTGCGATACAGTGATGGAAGGTGTGATGTGTTGATGCTAGGTGTAATGTGAGGCATGAAGGTGCAAAGTTATGGTACTAAGCAAGATTGGCATAATGAAAAGTGACACAGTGTTAACAACAAATCAAATCGAATTTTCTTTGTATGTTGTGTGTATGTGTGTGTATCTGTGTGTGTGTGTGTGTGTGTGTGTCTAAGTGTGTGTATCTGTGTGTCTGTGTGTGTCTGTGTGTGTGTAAGTGTGTGTGTCCCATGTGTGTGTACACATGTACTGTATGTGCATAGGTGAATGTTGTGCATATATGTTAATGCATGACATTTCATTGAGAAAACATAGTTTTTATTTGTTGGAACACTAACTCTAGAGAGCTAACGTCTTTGTTATCCACATATCCAACATATCAAATCAAATCAAATCAAAATATAACTTATATGGCACTGCTCAAAAGCACTTATTTGTGCGTGGGTCTATTGATAAAATCTTGTCTTCGTACATTGCTGAACAGACATGTTTTCAACACAGTGATTTGAAAATGCATGGCTTCTGCGTTGTTCTCAGTTGAGATGTAAGGTTGTTCCACAGGTGTGGGCCTGATGTTTGAAAAGTTTGGTCACAATATGTCTTTGTACAGTTTTCAATATATAAAATAAGATTCTTCTTCTTCTAATAACATTTCTTAGAGAACCCCAAATCTCTCTCTCTCTCTCTCTCTCTCTCTATATATATATATATATATATATATACTGAAAGACTATGAAAACGCACCACCTATCTTTTTGGGATATTTTTTAGTTCCTGTCAATTATTAATTTGGAATTGCATTTATGTAAATTACAATCATGACCTTTATGTGTTTCCATATTGTTTTTAATGCAACGGCACGTGACAATTGTGCCAAATGCCAAAATGGAAAAATGCGTATTTTTCGCCTCAAAGTCAAGATAATATGGTAATCCAAGATGTTCTTGCAAAATGTTCCTTTACACAATAGCACATTTGAGAATCTATGCCATTTCTTTAGCTAACTTTGATCTTTAGAAAGGTATGATATCTAGACTTTTGGAATAATTAACGCAACCTGGTGATAGGTCTATTAACAGCCAGCATTTCCGGCAGACATAGCCAAATGATGCAATTGTCAGCATACGACAACTACACGATTAGATGTAAGATTTAGACAAACTGGTTTGACCCAGAATCGACCTAGACCTAACGTGCAAGACGTTACAACGCAAACCCAAGACTGTCATATACGTCTGCTTCATTTGCGTAAACGGTTCCGAAAATCAATGTGCACAGCTTCATAAGTCCTTGCTAGACGAGGACCAATAGCTCCCATTACGGTACAACGTCGACTACGTCGATTACGATCCGCAGTCTTACGTGCAAGAAGACCTTAGATTGGACCAAAAACATTCCACTTAAACAATTCTTGCACTTGTTTGTTTTTTACACTTACAATGTTCTGATACTTGTAATGTGTAACGTTCAGCGATTTTTATTTCCTTATAAAGAAATTATGACCCATTTTCTGAGTGGTGCGTTTTCATAGTCTTTCAGTATATATACACTACTATACCAAATTTCATCAACAAATTGCAGAATAACTACCAGAACAAAACAAGCTCGACACACAAAACATATTCTTGAAAAACAACTATAATTGTTTTGTAAAACAAACGGTGAGAACGCTAAACAATCTCCTCACTGTGGCGTTGTTGATGAGGTCCTCACTGCAGGTACAACACGGAGATCTGATCGAGGTCAGCAATCTGACCTCCAGCGGAGATCTCCAAACTCTGCCCACGGGGAAGACTTCAGAGCTTGGTATCCTGGTATCGATTTCCTGCGATACACTGGCCCAAGTGATGACCCAAACGATGACCTAACTGAGGCCAGGCTCAATGCATGTCGCTGAACCTAAGAACTTCAAGGTGATTGCATTTCTTCAGTTGTCAGAGAAAACACTTCTTTCTGACATGTCTTTAGCGGTGAAGCATTAGCGGAATACTTTTTACCAGAAAACTATAAATGTTCTCCTTCATCACGCTATAATTGGGGATTTTGAGATTATTCAGAATTCAATACTAGTAGATGTAGAAATCTCATTATTCTGAGTCATAGGAGATCAGCTGATGATTACAGTGGGTAGAATTCCTAAAAATACATAGCATTACTGATATATTTCATTCATTTATTGTTGAAGAAGAAATCAAAAGAATTGTTCACTGAAAGCTATAATTGCAATGATAGAAAGAAGTGATGATGATGATGATGATGATGATGGTGATGTTGGTGGTGATGATGATGATGATGATGATGATGACAATCAATATTCACCATGGATCACATTATCACATACTATTATTCACCAAGGGTAAGGCAGTATTCACCATGGATAATATACTATTCACCAATGGTAAGGCAGTATTCACCGCGGATGATATACTATTCACCAATGGTAAGGCAGTATTCACTGCGGATCAGGTGCCATTCAGCCTAGATGAGGCAGTATGTCAGAGAAACCCTCTTCAAAGTAAACACCAACCGCATCTACATGTACATTCCAGAAATATTAATCACCATAATGGAATTCCAATGCTTTCTTTGCAGAAGCTAATCATTTCTATGTTGGAAGGTGCTGTAAACTGTCTCTGACACTATGGAGCTAAAGCCTGGTGTCTGACCCAGCTTAGGGTTTCAATCAATCCATACCACCATTACCATTCCCCGGGATCAGTGTAACTCTCTCTCACTGTGTCCCAGGCAGCGGAGAACGGCAGCCAGAACACCATCATTTAGCCACCTAGCATAAATATCTCCACTTTTTCTTTGAGGCGAAATTGCACCAAACAGCCATTTGCACTGTAGCATGACTAGAAAGTTTCCAAACTTATCATGCTCCCCTGGCCTATCGGATAACCTGACAAGATAAAAGTCATTTAAGACATTCCGGGCTTTGGCTCCACAGTTTCTGCTAGACTTAGTTCGGGTCACTTTATGGGAGGATGTTGTGGTAAATACATTCTGGCAATGCTATGGCTACAGCATATGTAGTAAACAGATTCCAACACCGTTTTAAATATTTGATTATTAACATATCGTAAACATGATATTGGCATGGTGTTTTCATACTATGTTAACCTTCTCCCTGCTGGAGGCAATCATAGATGTCCATAGAACAGCAATGGTTATTAGATTCCAGCATTGCAAGGGTTAAATATAGGTGTTAGTAAATGCAATCCTGGGATTTGAACTAGAGTTGCTGGATTACAAGTACGACACTAGCTCTACCGAATGAGCCAATGGATAACCCTGCTGGCCAAGACCAGTAAGCGCATTTTACATCACACCCAGCTACACAGAAACTTAAAATACTAACACAGTCATCTAACGTACATAGAAAAGTTATTTTTTATTAAAAATGACTAAATGTGATATTCAACAAGATATAATTGTAATATTTACAGTTCGTTCAGGAATCTGTTGTGATAAATCAGAGACCAGAGACCAGAGACCAGATACAGATCTATATCTGGATCACGTCTCTGGATAAATGAAATAATTACTTCAAAAGTTATTGAGTGCCAGTTCTGTGTTGTGTGGACAAGCAGTAGACATTACAGTGGTAGGAAGATCTGGCAAGTCTTGTGTACGAGAATCTCCAGTGATGAGAATTGCCAGTTTTACTGCCTCCGCCTGTCAGGAAACCTGCTGCAATGTCAGTTTCATCCTTTCTCCGTCTATTTCTCGCTCCTGGTCCAAATCAGACTCGTCTGACCTCATCTCGCTATATCCACACCTCCACACTTGGGACCCCTTTCACGAACATTCCACAGCTTACAACTTTCCGCGTGTCTCTGGTGTGGAGGAAAGAATAGGCTCCACAGCTTACAACCTTCTGCGTGTCACTGGTGTGGAGGAAAGAAGAGGCTCCACAGCTTACAACTTTCCGCGTGTCACTGGTGTGGAGGAAAGAAGAGGCTCCACAGCTTACAACCTTCCACGTGTCACTGGTGTGGAGGAAAGAAGAGGCTCCACAGCTTACAACCTTCCGCGTGTCTCTGGTGTGGAGGAAAGAAGAGGCTCCACAGCTTACAACTTCCACGTGTCACTGGTGTGGAGGAAAGAAGAGGCTCCACAGCTTACAACTTCCACGTGTCACTGGTGTGGAGGAAAGAAGAGGCTCAAGTGCGTATTAAAATTAGAGACAATTTGTTAACTGATTATTCCTAGGAATGAACCGTTTTCTTGAGGATCCAATGAAAACAAAATGGCTTTGAAACCTTCGTGAAATATTTTTGATAAATCTTTACTTACAATGTCCTGCAGCTTGTGTGGAGCTAGCAAACTGACTCTGGTGAGTCCTAGCGAGAATCCTGGTGAGAATCCTGGTGAGAATCCAGTAGGGAATCCAGCAGAGAGAGGTAATATGGATATAGCCATAGGCCGGTAGTATCCAGGAAATATTGCCTTTAAAGTGTGGGTAATTGCACCGCTGCTGGTATTCAATCATACAGCAGTAAGTCTCCATTAGTCTCCCAGTACCTCACAGGGGAACCGACCCCGTTACCCAGACCCAATCACGACTTTATGACAGCTAAAAACATTAATATCCAGGCTTACTTTTTACGTGGAAATGCAAATGCTATTGGAACGTGACTTTGGAAAACTGGGCGTAATTTGCTTAAATTGTAGTGGAGTTTAAAGACATGAACAAATTGATGGATGGCGTCGAGGAACTATTCTGATTTAACCTGCTGTCACGGCGTTAAAACTCCCACCGGTAATAAAGTTCTTGCCGTCAGTGTGCTACGCTAATGCAATATAAATTCAACTGACAGGACTTTTTCTTGCTAACGTATTGCACTACACACCGTTACTGCCTCGAGCCTTTTAAAGATTTCAAATCCTACAAGACAAAGACATTGTCTTGCATGCATCGCATACAATCAATGAAGCAACGTTGTACAACTGTCATTTCATGATCATGGGCCAGATGACAGAAGTAGACAACAAACTGAAGAATCGATTCAACAGGCACAGAAGTGGGTTCACAAACTCCAATTAAGTCTGATCTTAAAGATAAGTATTTTTAAACAACCAAAAATATGCGATTACACAAATTTCATCAATTACCTAAGAAGTGCTATAGTTAAACGGAAGTAAAATCTATGAATTATAAAAAGTTTGTCTCTGACGTAGGCATTTAATATTCGTATGCAGTTTCTGGATAGAAATCAATAAGGTTCATGATATATTTATGGTCTGTCATGTCTGACGAGCGATGGCCAGGAATGGATCATAATTGAACGCGGAGGCAAGTTGGAGTCTAAACTGACACATTGAGGAAACACCTCGAGAAACACCTCCTTCACCAGAACGGTGCGAGTACGTTTAACTAATATCTCGGCCAATTCTCGTCAAGTTGATCTCGCTTCTCGACAGACAGATCAAAGTACTGCACACAACACAAGATGCCTTTTCACAAATATTACCGGAAATCTGTCAAAATACCATAAATACCATATCAATAGCAAATCTTTTTTATACAGTCAATCATAATTTTTCATTCATTTTTGATAAATGGCGCACATTGCTGACACGTAATAAAACATTATAAATAGTGTATTGAATAAATTATATTCTGTTGATTTTATCTTGGTCCTGCAGAGACGTACCGCACAGCAGCCCCTGAGAGGCCGCCCTGGACCAGAGGTGAGTCGGCAATAGCCTCCGTAGTTTCATTACCTTGACATTTATGAGGTATTTTATTACATTAATGTTTCTGTATCCCAAATAATTCAGAATCCTTAATCAGCCCCTGAGCGATATAATGCCTGGTCTTTGTGCAGTATTGCTCATGGCTGTCTTTCATAGTGTAATAAAGTACAGACATTGTAACATTTGGGGCTCACAGTTCAAGCTTGTGGAAGATATCTGGCTGCCAGGCAGGAACTGAGCTCAGAAGCTTTACCGACGCAGGTTGTAACTCTCACCACTGCCCTGTGCTATCACCACAGACTGAACTCCAGGGTTAAGGTGGCAGTGCTTAAGCTTCTTCTCGCTGGAGGCATCTATAGAAGCAGGGAGTTCCAGCAGACAGTAAAGTAGACAGGTCAAGCAGACAGGTCAAGAAGATGTGTCAGACAGAGAGTGCAAGCAGAAAAAAAAGGTAAAGGAGACAGTATGTTAAACAGACAGGAGGTAGGGCATATAAAAGGTCCAGCAGATTGTTTAAAAAATCATAAAGAAGGGGAAGTAGACAAAAGGTCTAACAAAAAGGAAAATGTACAGACAGTACAAGACAGAAGATCAAGCAGGTCAAACACAAGGCCAAATAGACAGGTCCAACAGACAGAAGATCCAATAGACAGAAGTTCCAATAGACAGGTCCAACAGACAGAAGGTACAACAGACAGAAGGTACAACAGACAGAAGCCCCATCAGACAGAAGGTGAAGACAGATTCAGCAGGTGGAAAATCAAGGAGACAATGTAGCAGATGCAGACTTTCCAGGAATGAACTTTGGTATTATGTCTATACTCTAAAGAGGCAATAATGTGATTTACTTCTACTTTAACAACTTAATATAATAGAAAAGTGTTCTTCTAGAAACAACAAATTGGAGAAAAAAGTTAAATAGGTTTTGAAAAAATCGAGAGTAGGAGCATCATCTGAAATGGTAGAGATGAAAATTCAATCTTGTCCACGTATGTTTTTGAAGGTACATGTACAGAGATTGATTATCATCCTGAGTCGAGGTATGGTAGGCGATGCCATGCACGTACCCAAGCGCTGACATAACAAAGTGTAAAGAATCACTTTCCAGACATTTCGGTAGCCATTTACTGGTATTTTAGTCACAGAAAAGCTCGTTATTCTGGAAAGGAAAACTTAGAATGCACTAGAAATGGCTCTATGATAAACTAGCAGACATTATGTATTTCCCATATGTGTGTTCATATCTTCTCCATACGATACCAGAATAGTATGCCAACTCTGACATGGTCGCTTCCCTAGCTGGGTGTCGAAAATACCTGCCAGGAGGAACTGATATTGTAGCTTCCAGGAGGAACTGATATTGTGCTTTGTATTCAACACTTTCAGTTCTACTTTCACCTCGGACCCACAAGACAGGCATTCATCGAATTCATGTCGACTTTGTATTTTTGGCATGATTCTGTTGTGGTAAGAGATACTTTCGTATTATTTTAGTTGTGATAACAGACAACTGTATTACAAAGTTATGAAAACACAACATTCTGTATTACAAATTTTTCTGTATTGTATATCACCTTGCTATTGATCTAATTAATGTTAAACTTTCAAGCAAATATGATCAATAAGTGAGTGGAACACGCTTTCAACAGTAACTTTAACAAATCTGTATGCAATTTTTAAAATGTTGTTTCAAGAAATCTCACAGGTTTAGAGAATAATTACTGAGATAAACATGGAAATATGAAAGAAATATGAAAATATTGAAAACCAGTGGGGCATGTGGAAAACATAGCTTGTTGCCCAATATACATGTAGACAAATGAAATATACATACTTTCAGGTAAAATACATTTGACCATGATGTATGTCAACAACCCGTGATTGTATGCCTTTAACATTGCTGAAGCATCTAGCACCAGTAAGTTACACATGAACAGATGTTCGAGTACATCTGTGAGTACATCCGAGAGTATAAAAGACAATATGTAAAGCACACAGTACTTGTGTACTCAAGTGGTAGTAGAGACCAAAAGTAGTTTATTTCTGTATAAACACAATCTCTATCACGAGGAATGTATTGGGTGAAACATTTCGTGAAATGGTCTGTTTGGCATGAATCCAGACACAAGTCTGATCAAACCCTATGTTAATTATGTTACTTATGTAAATTAGTATGTTCATAATGAATTCCCTTATATGGGCAATAATATCTTATCTTAGACGACCACTACCATATACTACATGGTCATGATTAATATAAAAATGATAATTTGGTTGTACTTGTTTGACACGGATGTCAAGGCAACATGAGAGGACTGTTCTGACTGCACTATCTACACTTACGTGGGGAAGACTACATTAATTACTTTATCTATATAATCCGGCTATTTATACCACTCCTACGCTATCAGGTTATTAGTAGATTAGCCAGTTCACCTTGTTCGAGTAATTCATTATACAAACTGTCTTTCAAATAGCTCTTTAAGCCAAATGAGTTCCATTATCACAGACATTCAATACACGGTTCTGCCTGTACTCCATGACTCGGGAGTCAAGTATTGGTATGTCCACCATTGATATGTCCACTGGTGGACACTTTTGATGGGTGTCCAGTGTTGGCATATCCATTGATGGGTGGTCACTATATGTCCACTAATGGACATTTCTTATGTGTGTCTAGTATTGATATGTCCACTGACAGACACTTGATGGGTGTCTAGTATTGATATGTCCACTGACAGACACTTGATGGGTGTCTAGTATTGGTATGTCCACTGACAGACACTTGATGGGCGTCTAGTATTGGTATGTCCACTGACAGACACTTGATGGGCGTCTAGTATTGGTATGTCCACTGAGGGACACTATTAATGAGTGTCATGTATTGAAATATTCACTGGTGTGTCTAGTATTGGTATGTCCAATGACAGGTATCCAGTTGTGTCAATGGAATTATGTTATGTCCACTGATACTGATGCCTGAATACTACACTAAGACAGCGTGTGGGTGTGGGTGCACAGCTGCTGCTGACATACCCTGGCTTCAGCTAAACATCATTAATAGCATTAATAGCATGTCCGGACAGTACCAGCGTCCTTCACCGAGTCCATCATCTCCAGAGACCTTAGTTTCACACCAGTGCCAGACACTTAGTGCACAGGAATGTGTACAACTGGACATGGGGGACACTTCACAAAGAAAGGGCAGGCTCAGGGTGCATCATCAGAAAACAATGTTACATTCTGAGATATTGGTCTCAGAGAAACACAAGTGACATATGTGGGGATATTTACTGCCTGCGTGACATCTGGGGTGATGTTTGCTAGGCTTTGTGTTAATTGCCATGAAAATACCAGCATTTCATCGTAGCTTATAAATCTTCTTGTCACAACAACAATCTCAGAACAATCATATGACAATCTCAGTACAATCATATGACAATCTCAGTACAATCTAAAGGACAATTTGTCCATGTATATATAAGTCTGCCGTTTATTTTGGAAGCAGGTTCATAGGCACTGTTAGATTTGATGGCAGCATATGGCATGCGTAGGTGGGCCTTTTGTAGCCGAGGTCAATATCCACACAGAAAATGGTCCCCCGAGATTGATTGCATACCTATTAGGATCCTCCTGGGTGTGGACTTGCAGCTGATTGACGGACTGCCAGGATTTCCACCTTCAGGTGCTAATGTACTTATATCATTCTATTAGTGGATACTAGTCGGACATGAAGGCTGGGGTACAGTGACTGTAGGTCTACAATAGTGTACATACTTGGCTCATAAGTATCAGCCGTGGCTCATGCAGTCTTACTGTGTTACTTTTTCCCCGATGGTTTAATTTTCTCCATGTTTTCTACATAATCGTAATTGATCATAACACTCTCTTTGCTGATAGCTAATACACTAAAGAGAGCGCTATGGTCTCTTAGTGGACAGACAGCTTTGTGAAAGGATACCATGATGTATGGTTCACTTCAGCATGGCCAACAATCAAACCTTCCACTTCTTTCCACTACAATATATTGTTAATCATGGAGGACATATGAGAGTTCAAACTCAAGACCACTGATTGTGGAGTCTGGTGCATATCTTAATCCAATAAATTACATAGCAGCAAATACCTCAAAATATCATCAGATGCATGTGTGCAAAGCATGTGCACTAAAGCGAATGAGATGTTGGTGCACCTAGAACAAGTACTGACATCAAGGCACCTAGAACAAGTACTGACATCAAGTCATGGTGACCAAGAAGAGAGTTCTGTACATAGTGTGAACATATGTCACAAGTACAGATCCTCACATCATTGGCTGTATGCTGCATGATGTTATGTGTATACGTGTAATATATAGAATAATGTATAGAATAATTTATAGCATAATGTATGCTGTAATATTTAGGTTAATGTATGATGTAATATATAATGTAATGTATGGTGTGGTACGTGTGCTATCTATAGTGACATACATTCATCTATTGTCTATTTAACAAAACATTCTATTCAATTTGGTATTAAACTAGATAGTTTTTATCATCTGATTGGGGATGTTCTAAAACTAATTGAATGTAATGGTACTACATTACATGCACATATGTATTACAGGGAAAGAACGATGCCATGGTGAGGGTGTATCATGTGAACATATAATGAAAGTATAAAATAATGACATATCAATGAAAAAATACCATAGTGACATACAATGACATAACACGACACAACATTATCCCATATGAGAATGTACCTCACACTTGTAGATTCCATTCAAAAATACAAATATATCGTAAACAATTCAAGCTTCCACCGAATGCTTTAAATGAACATTATTGCAGACTTGGCATGGTATCCTACCATCGATAATACCATAGATAATACCACGGATTAAGAAGACCCAGGCAAGATGATCTATACAGAAACTGTTAATTACGAGCTTACATGGAATCCCTACTGGTCAGATTAGATAACGCTCATCAAAATGCCAATGTAGTATTTCAAGCGATTTATTACATTACTCAGGGGAAACCTGAAGAAAATCTATAAATCCCACTCTAGTTGTTTAAATTGTGTGTGGTATTTATAGACTACTTTACAGTGTAACTATTGTACAGAGTCTAGCTGCCCCGCTGTCCAGACTTGTTCAGTGTCATTGAGTAGCTCTAGTCTAGATCACAGGTGCTATATACATTATTATTATTAATTATTAACAATTAATCATTATTATTATTATTATTATTATTATTATTTTATTATTAATATTATTATTATTAAGAAAAAATATGAAGTTGCAAGAGCTACTTCTCTGAAAATAACAGAATAAAGTGGATGAATCCCGTTATTGAAACAGTCGGTGAATACGCTTCTTGTGATGCCCTCTACATACACATATAAACATAGTTATAGTAGATATATTGATTTAATGGATAGTTAGATATGTTATCAGTATATACTAGTGAATAGGCCAAGGAAACTGTCAGTATACATTTACAGGGACGGATCCAGACTTTCAGGTTAGGGGGGGGGCTCAAAGTGCATTTTAGAGGGGGCTCATAATTTCATCATAATACAAAATATATGTTTATTGAACAAAATTGTACAATTCTAGGGGGCGCAAGCCGGGTGAGCCCCCCCTTGAATCCGCCCCTGATTTAGCAACCATGTTTGATATAATGTCATGCTTTGATGTCACTCCCACTCTACATCACTCCATCTATATAAGCTGTATCAATCTGCATCACTCTACATCACTCTGCATCACTCCATACAGGATCTATATACTCTGCATCACTCTCATATAATACGTTGTATATTGTATACAGTATATAGCGTATTAATATAGTGCTATTACTTATCAGATTATCAGACTCATCCCCTCTAACGAGGATACATTGAACTGCTTATGAAACCTAGTGGCCAGCATTGATTGGATGCTCGTTAGCTGCGCGGGTCACAACGTATCGTAATTAGAGCCACTCAGTGCTGCGTATTAATATAATATTAATATAGGAGATTTCGGAGTGCAATGTGAAAAACACAATTATCGCCAAATATAATCTATCTCCAATATATTAGCCCAGTTGAGTGCATCTAGTGTGTATTATATACTACATAGTTATAAATAGCTATACATAAACTGTACATATGAATTGGATACAATAATGAATATTTTAGGTTATATTGAAAGTGTACTTGTTTTGAAATGTCATTAACTATTGCTAATACAGATGAGGAAAATTATCCTTTTTCCAAAGTGATCCTATTTTAGGACAGATTCAATATGATATACACGTGCATGTATATTAGTCGTCGGTACATTCAGGTTATCGATACCATGATTGCAGTGGCATGTTGCATTCATTTATCAATATGTTACTACATACAGTTGGTATAATATTGTATAGCCTGGATTATCAATATGGTGTTATTGCATGGGAATATCGACTTCCATTATAGTGGTACATTGCGCAACACTTGACAATAATTACTTTAAGCTAACTTTTATCTTTACTTTAATTCTACATGGAGAGTTTATTTCCACATAGAATTCGTAAGATCTATTTATGTCACCTTTCAATACAAAGTTACATCATGCCAGTCTCTATAGACACTAATATGTGAAAAACATTGTTTAACTCTCTCCATGCTGAAGGCAACCAGAGATGCCCTAAAGAGCAATGTTTGTACCTAATCCAGCAGGAAGAGGGTTAAATGTGAAAACATTTTCTTAACATGCTTAATGTTATCCCTGCTCGAATAATCACATAACTTGTATGGCTTCTCAGGTTTCCACCAGCTGAGATAAGGTTAAAGTAATTAAATATGATTATTCAAAATGTACATGATTCCATGGAATATATAATTATGTCCTAATGATTGAACATATAATATATATTTCCAATAAATATGTGGATTGCATCTGAAATTAATTTCCATAGCGAGTCAATAAGGCAGTTATTGTGAGTCAATAAGGAATGTAGTTATTGTGAGTCAATAAGGAATGTAGTTATTATGTAAATTAATGCAACAAGCAGTATTTAAGTTGCATATCTATATATGATTCTGAAATTGCTGTAAATAGATAAAACTTTCTATTATATACATGAGCTATATATGGCACATGCTTAATGATAATTGAGATAGTTCGCACCAGATGTGGGAATGTGAATAGAACCCACTTATGTCAACTCCATAATCAATGTAGTTCAGTTATTCTATCAACACAACAGTATATTCAGTTAGAAATACACATGCATGTATGCTACATAAAGTAAAGAAATATGAATATTGCATGAAGAAATTTATATTTATCTGTGGATATATTGCATGAGGAAATTTATATTCATCTGTGTATATGCGACATTGCATGCACGGTGGTATATAACATAATATGTAAGAATATTACTGATCAGAATTGTCCAATGACAGATAACTCATTATACTGATGGATGTGGTGTCTACAATATTACACATGTCCACAGACAGTGTTAATGTCATAGGATTTCTAATAGACAGTTACCTCGTACAGAGTATTGTGTGTCTCCAGACAGCTACAATGTCACATGATGTGATGACAGCTACACCCTCCTATCATGTGTCTATGGACAGCTACAATATTACATGATGTGCCCCCAGATAGCTACAATGTCACATGATGCCATGACAGCTACACTCTAAGATCATGTGTCTATGAACATCTACAACCTCAAACAATATTTACCACTGTAAACTTCAATTCCTGTTAACAAGGACACATTTTCCAATAACTCAGTATCAGGACATGCACTAGCATGAAGAAACAACATCATTGTTATGCGCAAGAATCTCGGAGGAGGGCCCGGAGTTTACCTGCGCCGCAGAAAGGTGAGATAACGAGGAATTGTCGACATTCTTACCTGTGGCACACATGGAGGTGCTTCCTTCTCCGTCTGGGAATTACCATTTTCTTGAACTTCTTATAAACAGCAGCCATGGCGAGGGAGGTTTTCAAGTTTGTTAAATCCACGTTTTCAGATGCTCCCATTGCAAAGCGACGACAGCTAGGTAATCCACGCACATTCTGTCTTGCTGGGACACATATCCACGGCTTCCCATAAACGGCCTCTGAAATCTGCTTCTGGACAGGTTCATTCTACTACGTGCCTGTCCCCAGATCCCGGACCCGGAAGGAGGACAGCATTCCGAGGTCCCGGAGTAAAAGCAGACCCGATGGTCAACGTGCACCGAGATCGAGAGATCCGAGTCGGAGGAATTCCTAGGATCTTGTTCCTGAGATACGTACAGTTCCCGCTGTACGCTGTATGTATGTACACTGACACTCGCACTCTCACACACGCGCTCACATGCAGGCGGTATACCTGGCAGTGTACAGCAGCAGGAGCAGTATTATCACGGCAGATGCGGCATCCAGTTACTGACTGACATGTCTAGAGAAAACAGATGTTTCCACTGGTACAGCCAGCAGTGCCGGTCCACGGAACGTTGCTGCCGTTCCCACACATGTACCACTGGAGAGATCCTCCCGATGTATCCTCAGTCGGAGTCACCCACACTGCTGCCGACCAGACAACACCTTCCTTACTTCCACAGTGCTGGAACCTTGTACGCACATCCTAGAAATCCCATCAGGCACATTCCTCTCATTAGTCTCCCCGTACTTTCCTCTCGGAGATTTCCCCCGTCAATAGACTCGGGCTGGCCGAGGCTGATCTGTAAATACCTGCGTGTGACAGCTGGCCTGACGACCAGAGAGACACCAGCACTGGAGGTTTAGGTGGGAGTGAGGCAGGCTGCTCCGTACGCGCAGAAGGAGGAAGAGGAGGAGAGAGGGGGGGTGGGGACCGACTACCTATTACCTCCCCGAGATTGCTGGTTAGCATCCAGGTCGCAAACACTCCCGCCACTACAAACTGCTATTACTAACTGATTTCCTCGCTGCACTTGAGCGCCGGGCAGACAAGTGAACAGCGGAGGAGATTTGTTCAACTGTGGAAGAAATCAATGTCTGCCCCAATTGTCCTGTCGTTCCTCTTGGAGAGACGAGGGGATGCCTGCGCCCCCAATGGTGCCACGCCGATCAAACGGGGGCCAGAAATGGAGGTGTCAAGGGGTCCCTAATGGGGAAATATTACCGTAATATATACCGGATACGATAAATTGTGTTTCCTCCAGGGATACAGAAGTGATGGTTACTGTGTCATATCTATGAATACTTATTTCAATCAGATGATATCTCCAATACACACCAGTCATCCAGTCTTAAGCCTGCTCAACAGTAGAGTAGTAGGCTCATTTATATATCACCATCATGGAAATATGAAAACGTTCAGAACTTTAACATTGTTCTAGGAATATCGGCTGGTGAAATACAAATTCATATATTCTTGTATTCAGAAATGACATAATGACACGGGCTACATACAGAAAGTATACAACATAACAGGCTGTTCAGCATGTGACATTCTAGTACTACAGAAGTCGGGTCATCTAGGAATCAATAGTCATACTGCATGCATCACGAGATAACATGAGAATTGAGTCCTGTGGGTGAAATTGCATCTCCGTTTTCTTTCCACTTTCTTACAATGGGAGAGTCATTATGTTTTCCCCGTGTTCTTGTAAATGAAGTGTGGCAATTTTCTCAAGTGATGTAACATGTAGTGTCCTTGCTAGTTACATGTGGTGTCCTGGCTAGTTACATGTGGTGTCTTGGCTAGTTACATGTGGTGTCCTGGCTAGTTACATGTAGTGTTACATGTAGTGTCCTTGCTCATTACATGTAGTGTCTTGGCTAGTTACATGTAATGTCTTGGCTAGTTACATGTATTGTCCTGGCTAGTTACATGTAGTGTCCTCGCTAGTTACTTGTAATGTCCTGGCTAGTTACATGTAGTGTTACATGTAGTGTCCTTGCTCATTACATGTAGTGTCCTGGCTAGTTACATGTAGTGTCCTCGCTAGTTACTTGTACTGTCCTCGTTATTTACATGTAGTGTCTTTACTAGTTACATGTAGTGTCTTTACTAGTTACATGTAGTGTCTTTACTAGTTGCATGTAGTGTCCGCGCTGGTTACATCCCGTGTTAGTTGATCCGCCACCTCCAGGCCTCTCTAACTAACTCCTATTGCAGGACTTGGGCCGGAATCGACACTATTTATACCAAAGGCCACACATCAGCTCCTTGATCCCTCACTCCGTCCCCCCATAGAGCTTTCCACAAGACTGATAGCGCCAAATTAGATTATCCAATCAAATCAGTCTTGCATAAGTACCTCAACTGCTTCCATCAATAGCCGCCGATGGATAACCAATTCCAGCGCCATAGTAACCAAATCGCCCATTAACAATAATCTCCCGATGGTGGATAATTTCTTGCTGGTCTCCCTAGTCTGGGTGGCGGTACGTTCATCAAGTCTTGTACCGTGCAGACAAAGTATCACATCAGTGGATCCAATCGCCTTCGGTGCAATTTAATTCCATCAAGCTACGGGCTAACATTGTGGCGGTGACGTCCGTATACCAATATATACGTTCCCGACAAGTTGCGAATCTCATCTGTATACGTCGGGCATCGGGTTGCGTGTGAAGTACGTGCGCACGTAACACGTAGAACGCGACACGACGGAACAAATTATCACAGCTGCTGCTGGCGTTTGAGGATGCACGTATCGGGATGCTGTTGGCGTGATGGAACGCATTGGCGTGAGGCCGTTCGATCGTGATTGGGAACAAATTCTAATCATGCAACGAATCCATTAATGCACGACACAAAACGTCCTCAGTGGTACACATATAGACGTACCATCATAATCAGGCATCGGAGGTAGGGGGTGGGGGACCGACGTAAATTAACAGATGACGACAGAGAAATGTCAATAGGTTCGAATTTCCTCCAAGGCGTCTACTTACTGTGTGCAGCTTGGTATAATGACCTAACCAAATCCATGCAATCAATCTATACTGCTCTGCATATAACAGTAGATTATAGCATACGACCAATAAGGTAATCGTAATATCTGACAGGCATTTCATTAAATATTTAACTATATATTGATTGATTGGTTGTAGCCTGTACTGTCCAATATATTGATTGCGCCCAATATGCTAAGACCTTTGTGAAAGAAAACACCGTGCACACCGGGTAGAGCCGATCGATCCAGGCCAGCTCTTTAAGCAGCCGATTATTGGAATGAAATTCAACGACTGATAACCACATTCTTTCTCATTTTGGCAAGCATTGCATGCTAAGTGTTATTTTAAAAAGATAAGACAACATTCACATAAATAATATATCATTACACTGCAGTGTTTACATACAATATTTTTAAATATTTAAAACATATTTTAGATAAACTTTGAGGAGAAAGAGAAGGACATTTTTATGATTTAATGGCGATATTGTATGATCCATGACTAATGCAGTAACAAGTGTCGTGGAGAAGCTTGTGATGCTGTTTGTTATATGGTAATGTGCAGGCTATTATGAGGGTCAAAATGTTAAGAGCTCTGATGGGCAAGACGTCATGTAATGAGCTCAGGGTTTCCCCGCTAGGAAGAGCTTTTGTCAGCTGTAGTGTATCCTCCACTCAGTGTAGATGGAGGAAATGTCTGGACAATGGTTATACGGGTAATAGTGTGCTGCGGATTCCATGGTTACCAAAATAATGTATGCTATTAAGACAGAGATGGTATTTGACCACATTAGTGTATGTAAGTAAGTACTTTGTGTACATTCACAGACAGACACAGACACAGACACAGACACAGACACAGACACACACATACACACACACACACACACACACACAGAGCGAGGCATTTGCTTCCGTTTACAGTATACAACCATAATTGCAATGAAAATTGTGTTATAAAAGATCAGCATGTAACAACACTTAGATCAATATCTTCTATCAAGATATAATATGATTTGTAAATGTAGAACACCTAAATTGTGATATTAAGCCAAAACTTGACATACTGCACACATACTACTTTACCCTTGTATTGATAGAAAAGGTAATACTGTACTTACATTATAACCTGACAGTTACAACTAAATGCTGTAGAGTAGCTTATTCCATTCCTTCATCCTTCATTCATTTCAATACAAACTTTGGAGAATATCCATAAATTTAGAAGAAAAAAAAGAAATAATTTATATAAAAAGAATAAACATCATATTGGCCCAGAAATTGAAATGGAGAAATTAGATTTCATTTTCAACAGACATTCACATTCCTCTTCTTACAAAGGTAACATAGATGATTGTCAGCTTGAAGGAAGACATCACACAGGAGAGATGAAGCATTCTGATAGCGTTACTTCAGCTGTCCTCAGCCATCAACAGGTATCAAGCGCTGCAGCCATTACGCTCAGGTGTTGACATCCTCGTAATAAACTTGTTATCTTATCACAGGAACCAGAAAGTAAAATGATCGGCTTTATTTCCTCTCCAATATTTCTCTTGTGGGTTTTTTGTTGTTGTTGTAATTTTGCTTTATAAATATTATTATATAAAAGTACTTTTGTTTTAGAAATATTAAAATTTTATTTCAAGTACTTTTGTTCTACAAATATTCTTATTTCAAGTACATGTTCAATATCGCAATAATTGAGGCCTTGCACGGAACAATCGTCGGGTGGCAAAAAATGGTTTGGGTGGCAGAAAACAATGTGATGACGTGAGCAACGGCGGAAAATCCCACCCGCAATGCTGTGTGACGTATTGATTGACGTCACATGCAAGGTCTCAATTCACTCCACTTGCAGCACCTATAACGACAGAGGCCCCAGCGTCTGATTTAGATTTCAGCACAGAGTCCCTAATTCAAGGATAAGGGAATATAAGTTGTCATATTTAGATAGCATTAACAAGGGCATTTTCTATATTTGGCAACACATCTCATGATGGTGAACATAGAAAGATATTTTGATCATAGATGAAGACACCAAATGAGACTACAAAATCCTCCGGTGAAAAATAACCCAGTTCCTTTTCACTGAACTTCATTGGATTCTGGTAATAAATAATCTTACTACTTTACCTTGGCATTTCCTGTATACAGTGTATTAATAAAATAGTTTCAATACACACTGTGATTGATTCCATAATTACATTGACATATTTTAACTTTGAAAGGTTGGTTAGTGGGATTGGGGTTTAGATTCTTTCACTCATATTACTACTGGCATGTTTTGTGTGCACATGTTCTACTGGTACTGGGCCAGGTTTCCACCAGCTGTTGGTGCTAGCTCATGGAATATTCTGTCACAGTTGGGACCGGGATACCCACTCGCATCTGAGCTGACGAATCCTTGCTTTACCCCTTTAATGCTAAACGCCAAGCAGGGGAACACATCATGGTTTAACCCTCTCCCTGCTGGATTAGGCACTGTCACACGTCTTTAGGGCATCTCCGGTGGCCTCCAGCATGGAGAAGGTTCATTAGAATTGGCAGAGTTGGCAAGGTGAGGCAGTGGAGATTTTGTTGTTTGATATACCGAGTATAATTCAATAAATTTATATAAATATTGGTCATTTAACAGATTAATCTTCCATTTTCAAGCTGACAACATCTGACTTTCAAAAAAAAGCTATACCAAACTTAAAATCTGTTATCAAACTAGTTCAATTGTCTTTTCTATGTCCAATCAAAACTCATATCTAAAAGAAATCTATAGACTAACATAAAACACATTTGCCAATTTCAACAGAGATTCCGTTTATAATTATAGCACATCTTCCAATGCAAAAACAGAGTACGATAATGTCCATTTTCAATATCAATTTGAGATTAATCCTACGGGAGCCAAGATGTCTAAATCCGGTTGAGGCTATACCCTAAAGATCTGTTACCCATCTTACAATTCATACTCTATAATATGTTATTGATTCACAGGAGTAAAACCCTCCCAGTGATTTCATTCCTCTAATAGAGCCATCACAGACCGAGTTGGACCGGGCCATCAGGATTAAGGATCGCAAGTAGGAGACACAGGAATATTTGCACATCTCTCACCTTCCTTAATGATGTATTGGGGAGGAGTAATTACACACAGGCCATAGAAAGACAGGAACTCGGCGTCGGTGTGGACGCCACCCAGATATAACTGATGGATTAATGATTGTGCTGACAATGGTAAAAATCACAAAAATAATATCAATAGTTTATAAATTATTTATCATGACTTTAATTGATATTTCACTCGTACATGTTTTGAATTAAAATATATTTCATCTGTTTTTTTTCACAGAATTTGACTTCTATTTCTATTCATTGAACCAAACACATGAAACAGACAAAACTTACTATACTATTTTTTTAATACAGAAAAAAAAAAATGATCATGATATGTTTACAGAAACAGATAGCCCAAGAGTATAAGAGATTTTCTTTTTCTTTATCTTTCTTAATAGTTTGTACAGCTACTTTCAAGATTGTTTTGTTCTTAGCAAGACCTGTCAAATGATGACAGGAGGAAAGTTACAGCACGTGGGGAGTATAGAGCAGTGTGCAGTAAACCTGCAAGCACCGGATGGTACTGACAAACCATGGATGATGTCAAAACCAAGATCATAAATCACATCCTTTCATGACACTACATCAGAAAGAAAATGTCAGCAGAGGACTACCAGGGTCTAGGTTATCCGCTGAAACCCTGCTGAGAATCGCAATTGCTGTTCTGGAGGGTCATCTACGGTTGCTACAGCACGAGAAGGTTAAAGTACCCTCAGTGCACCAATATGGCCTTTGAATCTACAATTTTCCTGGACAAGTTACATCTTGCTTAGAACCATCAGTCTGACCATAAATTAATGTGATGCACGAGAAGGTTAAAGTACCCTCAGTGCACCAATACAGCCTTTGAATCTACAATTTTCCTGGACAAGTTACATCTTGCTTAGAACCATCAGTCTGGCTATAAAATAATGTGATGTAAAAGTACATGTAATGTATTAGTATGAAGCTGAATAGTTTCTTTCTCAAGCTGGAACATAGGACATAATGACACAGGTTCCTTACTGCTCGGAGGATATTGAAATCATGATGCAAATTGCACACATTGAGAATGGTATTAAATTGGATCACCAGGGTTAGAACTTAACTTTAAAACATACTCACCTGAACAATGATTTAAATAATAAAACATGAAATTTCTACTAGCATGTAGGATACCTTTACATTAACATTAGGAGAAATGGATAGTGCCGCCGGGCGAGTTGAAACTTCTAACCCTGGATCACTTATCACAAAGTGTCTCTACCCACAACTGTATACCATTTTAAAATAGCATCTCGACCTTAAATCTCTTACCCATCCCAAAATATGGTTCATAATAAGTATTCTGCAGCGTACCCAGGTCCTAACCTCAATCTATTTGAGAATTCATGGACAAAAGGAATCGATAAAAACAGACTTCCAGTATGAATGGGAGGATCTGCACTTAGATGTGTTAATTAAATCTCTATTAGTGAGTAGATTAAACTAGTGAAAGGCTTTCAAGCAATTAACAGTGTGACCTCTTGGCCACAGTACTGAGCTGGACATGTATGCCCACATGTTGATACTGCTGGACTTGTCCCAGGCTCCATCAGCTTCAATGTGGACGCAGATAAAGTCGACTGCACTCGATCCATTGGCATTAGTGGACTCCAACAATAGGAAATCCAACATATGCGCAATAATATTATTTCTCATTGCAATATCAAAGATGTGCCACGTCAATTTGTAGATATATATTCCCTTCTTTGATGTCGTGATAGTGCAACCTGGTGGACATATTATTCATCTAATGATTAATTAGTTTACTCTCAATGATAAATATCAATAATTTGGGTATTTAAATTGGAATACAAACATAATAATAAGACAATATAGATCAATAGCTCAGTGGCAACTTGACTCATATTGATATAGTGGTATTAAACCTACATGTGGATAGACAGTTCATCTGTCACATTCTCACATTATATAAATTGTGTGGCATTGATTCAATGTTTGCGAAAGACAATTGGAGAATCCTCGATGGAGATTGGAAAATATTATTTCGTCTCGACAGCTCAAAATCAATAAGATTTCAAGATTTAGTTCCGTGTAAACTCCCAAGCAGCAATGATGACATAACAGCGATGACAACAAAACGAGATGCCTCGTCCACTACTATCAAACTCTCTTGACCCACCCAGCCCACTCTTGGCCGATCCAATAATATTGCCTTTGCAGCAAATTAATACTAAAAAGGTTCCCCCAAAAGAAAACGTAGTCTAATTTGGCCTGGACTGGAATGTATTGCCTTGGATAGCTTGACAGATTGGAGGCAAGAGCAATGACATGTGAACTGAATACCAATTGAGGAAGACCAGGCTAATGCTGTTGATGTGCTAAAGCAAGGAGCTGCACTACAATTTCTTCATTATTATACTTCAGAAATTCCTAATTTTTCTATTTACTGATTCTACTACAAGAATTCTTAATTTTTAAAGGACAATGTTTTACCATACAGTGCTGTAATACTAATAATACACAGATTCAAATTCGATATTTAATAAAGATGTCAATACATTCTGGCCAAGGCATATCAAATAGACATTTCTGGGTAACATTTCATTTCTAACAAGATTTCCTGAATTGCACTTTCAGATATGCAACAGAAAAACTATTAGATTTCTTCCTTTTTTCTTCTTCTGTATAATGGTCGTCTTGGTGGACAAGGATTACCCAAGGACATGAAAATCTCATCACTGTGGCGGTTTCTGCCAGGATCTGGCTCACCCCCACTAACTGCGGCCCACTCTACCACCATATAGTATACCATAATTAAGGAATTGAAACACCCTCAGCTTCGTTAATGATGCCATGCAGGAAATATCAGTCTATCCAATGGATAAAAGGCACCAATTGGGCAATGAACTCAGTGATATACTCATGGTACTTAATCCAGATCATTTCCCAAATTGACATAAATAGCCAATTGAAATTATTATTGAGAGCACAGCACTTTTACTTTTGTAACTATATAAATGAAATATGTGAAACAGTACCTTTAAATATTTCACCATCACCATAGAAAAAATCCCAAGCAATTAAAGAAACGAGTGTCATTGAAGCAGTACTGCACAACAATACAGCTAATTTAAATGCATAATGATCTTGTTTGTACAGATATTCTCACTGTCAGCCAGTGATCATTCATGCCAAATTAGAACTACGTAATATTCAGATCTTGAATGTTCATATTCCAGAAACCAAAAAATCATTCCTATTTACATTTTCCTTGGGAAAAAAACGTAATAATTACTGTAGAAGCTTAGCATCTAATTTACCAAGGTGGTCAGTTATGAATTTGTATTCCATTCTGAGCAACCTTTGTCTATAAACCTCAAGCAATAAATCTAACTATTTGCCTAAATGAGGGCTTTGAACTCATCAAGTGTGGACAATGTGCGATAACCGAGGAATACGTCATCACTGGATCCGTTGACGAGACCCTGGTGGGTTGTAAAGCAAGTCTACTAACTGGGCACCCACAGTTAGCCAGCCAGAGCTGATGACGGCACACATGGCTGAGGAGGTATTGGATCCAACAGTAATCCAGTAATGTCACTCAGAAATCAGAAATCCATACAGCCTCATTTTTTTAAGACTGTTTGCAATTGACTCCAGTGAGAATACAGTGTAGCAATGTTCCTTTTAAAACTTGCTTTTAATTCATCAGTATTTAATCTTTTATGAAAATACTTCTAGCACCACCATCATTGCGTATGGGTGAAATACTCCCACTGCAACGTAAAACAATAACTCACACTCTACCAACCATTCTTTGTCCAAATAGCACACCATTTCAATATTATACTACTTTCAAACGTGCATAATGTAAACCAATGTTGAATTAATGTATTGCCCATGGCAATAACCATGATTATCCACAAATATGCGTAGATTCTAGCAATTTGATTGGTTGAGAGGAGTCCTGTGAAAAGTGTTTGGCTACTGATAACAGTTATGACCTCATTGTGATTGTGACGTCATTGCAAAGGCCCTCGACTGACATGTTAGAAAGACTATTATGATTTTGGATAAATTCGTTACCATCGTGATTTCCAGGGTGTACAGGTTTTTACAAGCTGACATTTCTCGTAGGCCCCTAGACGCTTGTAAAAACCTGTACACCTCGGAAATCACGCTGGTAACTAATAATAAACTAATTGTTTATATCCATATTTGCACGTAGGAAATCTGGCAGAAAGTACATCCATTAACCCCTTAATTATGACCAATATGTAAAAAGATACCATGTCTTTATAAATATACACAACACATACATCATCCTGATGATCAGTCTGTTTGCCCATCCCCTGCTTCCTACTCCAGCTCACATGATTTATTGCCAGAGAACGTCCTCTCTGCAGGTCGTACCAGCATCATCATGCACGTTCTTATTCCCTGAAATCTCTTCCGAGGATGAAGCAAAGATCATGTTCATGTCTCATGAATAATCATAGCGTAATTGTTTCCGACAGAAAGACGTGCGCGTAGATTGCCACCATCTGTGTGCTGGAGAGAGTGTCCCGCACCGTCGTGCAAGCATTGTATTTCATAAGTAGGCAAAGTCTACTTAGGACTATTCCAGAGGGGACATTTAAAAAGAATTATTTTTTTCTCATAATAATATACATGAAGGCATTATTCAAGACGCAATTGGGGGCAACATCAGTATTCTGTTGAGCAGGCACAACTGCAATGATATCCCCTTGGAATATGCAGTAACATGTACTCTTCATCTCGATAACAGAACAAATGCATGTTTATGTGCATACACATGAATGGAGACTCTCACCCAAGTGCCTTTTGATATCAAATATAAAGCTGATAAAATTAAAACAAATCTGATATTTCTGCTTCTTTGTTAAATTCATAACTACAGCGTGAAAAGTTCAGACAGGTCATCATTTACATGACCTGTCTGAATTCTTCACTTTACAGATCACATCAGAAAGGTAAATTCTGAAGATATTGATCGATGCTTGGCCCAAGGATGGGTTCAGACTTGGGACTATTGGTTCAACAGTCTTTTATTGAGGTACTATCCACCCCAAACAAACATTCTTCTACTGTGAGACTGAAAAGCAGTTTACCAACAAAATGATGATGATGATAATGATGATAATAATAATGATAGATAATGATGATGATGATGATTATGATGATGATGATGATGGAGATGCTGATGCTACTGCTACTGCTACTGCTACTGCTGATGATGGTGACCATGATGGTAAGGAGAAGGATACTGATGACGTTAAATACAAACAATAGGCTAAGTAGGTCATGACCTTTAAAATAATTACTTCTTTGAGCTACTGTCTACCATTATACATTACTCCAACTTTACCACTATCATAAAAACAAAATAGCAAATATTGATTAAGTGTACTTAAAAATTTCTCTTCTGATATTGGCATGTTTAACTTATTGATAGATTTGGAATTGGTGGTGAACTGCTGCATAACGACAAGACATTTTTAGGCATAAAGTTGTTTCCAGGCATAAAGAGTTGTTTTCTGGCAGCTCCACCATATAACTGGCATAAAGAGTTGTTTTCAGGTAGATCCACCATATAACTGACATAAAGAGTTGTTTTCAGCCAGATCCACCATACAACTGGCATAAAGAGTTGTTTTCAGCCAGATCTACCATATAACTGGCATAAAGAGTTGTTTTCAGCCAGCTCCACCATATAACTGGCATAAAGAGTTGTTTTCAGGCAGATCCACCATATAACTGGCCAATATCGACTCCCATGTAATCAGCCGCTGATTGAGATGACCTGATCAACGTTTTATCAATTTCGAGTGATTCCGTAATTTGAGCATGGTACTGAATATGATAAGGAAATCATTAGGGATGACATTTCACAAAATCAATCCTGCATCAGCTGAAGCACTACCAGGTCATTATACTGGCGCCAGATCTGCTGATGAAGTGTACCTTTTAACAGCTTGACAAATGCTTCAAGTTAACTTCATTTTGCACTTTGCTCCAGATACCAGCTTGGAAGCAGAACTACAGTCAGTGACTTGCTGCTCGACCATGATATTATTGTGGAAATGCAACTAAATAAATTGTTGTATGATCAAGCAGAAATTTACACAACACTGCACATATTGGATTAAATGCTTAGTCGTTTCGAGAATATTGATGTCAATTTGGTGCAATTTAATGTAATTCTATTTATTTGAAAAATCACATAATTACAATAAAATTATAAAAATACGAAGAATTAAACTTAATTAAAGGAGGATAAATTGTATTTTAATTGTAATGATGATATTGTTATGTAATAAGTAGAACTTCTTGCATTTACACTAATTTTCTTTCCAAAAGTAGTTTTAAAAATAAAATGTTGAAAAATGAGTGAATGAATTAGTGAATTATTGTTTTATGTCACAGCTGGAATCGTTCAGCCATATATGATGAAGTGTTAAAAAAGGAAGGAGATGTAGATAATGATAAGAACCTCTAAATGCCAATACATGAAGACAGTGTAAAAGAAACACAATCTAAAAGAAACAAAACATTAACTTCTCGGCGACCTAATTGTTATCAATTTGCTATTATTACAAAGGTTACTCAAACACAAGATTTAAATCCTCATCACTCTTTGGTACAAGGACCTTCAGAAGTTGTCAATTGCAGCGTAGATAAACGATAAGTGATGGCCTCACGTTCTGAGGCAAGGTAGTACTTGTCCAAACTCTGGGCCTCCTACAAACTCCTTAGTGTCACAAAGTGCTCTATGTTTAAGGACGACATTATTCCGGGCATCAGCACGACCAGACGGGCATGCATTATTCAAGCAAGCGGTCCTGTTATTATCATAGCTGACGGCAGTGCTTCTCAAAGCAGCGATGGCCAGAGTCTCGTCATAATCACATGGTAAGAAGGAAGCACTGGCTTGATTAAGAAACTTGTTGGGAGCCACCACGACTTCAGAAAGTGAAGACCCAGTACCTATTCCCATCGTTACGGGCTTGTACAAATGCAGAGATTGTGTAGAAAGTGCAGCCACAGCACCTATTCCCTTCATTACAGGCTCGTACAAATGCGGAGATTGTGTAGAAAGTGCAGCCCCAACACCTATTCCCTTCGTTACAGGCTCGTACAAATGCAGAGATTGTGTAGAAAGTGCAGCCCCAGCACCTATTCCCATCGTTACAGGCTCGTACAAATGTGGAGATTGTGTAGAAAGTGCAGCCCCAGCACCTATTCCCATCGTTACAGGCTCGTACAAATGCGGAGATTGTGTAGAAAGTGCAGCCACAGTACCTATTCCCATGGTTACAGGCTCGTACAAATGCGGAGATTGTGTAGAAAGTGCAGCCACAGTACCTATTCCCATCGTTACAGGCTCGTACAAATGCGGAGATTGTGTAGAAAGTGCAGCCACAGTACCTATTCCCATCGTTACTGGCTCGTACAAATGTGGAGATTGTGTAGAAAGTGCAGCCACAGCACCTATTCCCATCGTTACAGGCTCGTACAAATGTGGAGATTGTGTAGAAAGTGCAGCCCCAGCACCTACCGTATTTACAGCATTACCGACTGTACAATTGCGAGCGAGTGAATATGGAGTTTAACATCGCTGCGGGAATCTTTCACCCATTTGCGATGAGTACAATTGCGAAGATTGTGTAGAAAGTGCAGACCCAGTACCTATTCCTATCATTTCCAGCTCATACATGCAGAGATTGTGTAGAAAGTGCAGATCCAGTACCTATTTTCATCATTACCAGCGGGTACAAATAGGGAGATTGTGCGACATGTTCTATTACATCATTTACAGGAAGCATTTGGTTCATATGCCTGCTAAAATAGCAGCCATGGAATAACGTGCAGAGTCTCAGATACTTCCAACCTCATCAATATTAAAGGTATAAATACTCAAACTGAATCGCCATAAATTTATTTCAATCCTCGTTGATTACGCTGCAGGGAAGCATGTCTGCCGAGCATCCAAATGCTGGATGAGGAATTCGTTAAGAGAAAACCAACATATTCAATTGATAAATGGAAGTGACATCTATTTTCATCTCAGCGACAAACTGACCCAGGAGACAGAAGTGCCCTCTCCTAGGTGGAGTACGTAAGTCAGACAATTTCAATACACATCCCTGGAGTCATCTACAGGAGACAGAAAACACTTCTTTCCATACCCCACCGCTACAGCTTGGACTGTGCCCTCCTGGCCTCATTAGAACCAATCCCAAGTAGGCCATTCGGCCAGCTATATTCAGAACCTACCATTTATTCAGAATAAATGTGGTTAGATGGAATTAATCATAAATGGTATCAGGTAGGATTTGGGAGGATTACACCATCATTCATTCACCCGTCGCAATCTCATCTCCATTCCAACCCAGCGTGCTTTGGACAAGTCTCGTAGGGTCGGAATACGACGGGTTTGAATCTCGACATGGCCGAGTATAAACTGATTTTAACCTATATAAAATTTGATTTATATATTTAGATCAATACCAATCGGAATATTAACATATCAGTGACAGATCATCAATATTTACATGGAAATATATATTATTACTGTCAAAGACACGTCCATAGAATATTCAAATCGAAAATCATGTTAATTTTAGGATCTCTGCCTTAATAGCAGATTAAGAACAGTATGTTTCCCCCTGGAATATGTGTGTGTGCGTGTGTGTGTGCGTATGTGTGTTTGTGTGTGTGACATGTGTGGGCGTGATAGTTCAGTCTAGACAGACATATGTGATAGTGCAGTACCCATAGGTAGCCAATGGGTAATAGCTACATCTCTACCTTCATACATGAATTACCAATTATCAGTTCTGTTGTTGGATGTTCTGAATAATTACATTGGACACTGGAACGGTTGCTTAGCAATGTTCACATTCCACCTCTATCTTTACAAGGTCAATATCACATTAAAAGGTTACCATAACTATTATCATAGATCACAACAAGACTTAAAATACTTAATTTTACTTGTAGTAATTTTGAAACTAGAAAATGAACCTTATTAAATAAAACTTCACTCAAATGCTTCTCATAACACGATTTTATTGCTGTCCATAAATTCAATGCATTTCAATTCAAAATAGTTTTTATAGTATTTACCGATACAAATTAGCATGGCTTTTTCTGTAATAAGGGCATGTATTTATGCAGCATCCTTAAATCATTTTCTTCAGATAATCAAACACTGCAGGTAGAAATAGGTTTCCTAATTTGGGCCAAGATGACAAAGAGTGACATCATTTATTACATCATCGTGATTGGAATTTCAGGCAAACAACAGAATTTTGTGACACAAATGAAATACATTGTTAACCTGACGACGTCATTGTTGATGACAATCAGTGATGCTATGATTGCCATCTGAATGTCACAGCAGGTGGCTGTGTGTGCAGGTGCAGGTGCAGGTGCATGTCTCATCACAAAAATAGTAATGTCCAGAACATTATGCTTCACATTTGGTTACATTTACATACAATTAATATTTTTTTAACATAAAATGACATTATTATGTATCACCATATTTGCACAAAATATTTGCAAATGAAATTCTAATGTAATACATTTGAAAGATTCTATTGCACTGACTGTGTTTCTCTGGGCATCTTAAACCAAGTCACGATCTTGAAGACCTTGTTATCTCCATCTCATGGAGTTTGTATTTTAAGTTTGCTCAAAGACAATCCAATGTCCTGCTTACTAAGTCAACTATCCATTGTGAATAGTATGCTAGGACTTGTATCAAAATGTGTATATTATAGACTGTATGAACATCCTAATGTCTTAGTGGAGATATGTGCATATTCATGCCTACTCATGTTTTTTTACTGGACTTCAGTTCAGACTCTCTGGTTGGTTGGTTGATTTGGGTTTTAAAGTCACTTTCTAGAATCTTTCACTAATATCATGACTTGCATGCATATGTACTGCTTGACTAGTCTGGATT